>JAVJIF010025639.1:0-31381 GCA_038442645.1 Agave tequilana | reverse complement strand
AGCTGCCTTCTTTTGTTCAAAAGGTCCATGATCTGAACGCATATATGGTCGACCATTTGCACCACCGGAAGCCACCTAGCCTTACAGATCCAACTATTTCATGACCCCGCACAGTTAGAAGTCATGCGTCCCTATCTTACGGAAGGTAGACATTTAACAAAAGAGGTAGACAAATCCATACGAAGTGGACAAAATATGAAGAAGGTAGACAACAAATGAAACAGAAGTGGACAAACTACCATGAAAGTAGACAAAGATGCACGAAGGTGGACATATATGACGTACCTTATTCTTGGGATAGGCGTTTGCCCAAGTTTCTGGTTTATACGTCTCAAGGAAGTCAAAACGCTAGTGGAGGTTGTTTTTTTATTTGGTTACTTCCTTGTTGTAATCTTCAAAAATGTACTTGTAACTTGTCAATTACAACAATTAGGCCAATTCCGGGAAGTACTAAGATTGAAACCAAGTCATTTACAACCTTCCTTGTAAGTGTCCATGAGATGTAGTACACAATGGAGAACAAAGCATCTGAGAATTGCCATTCGACTGATTTCCAATCCCTTCTCCGCATCGAAGAGGAACATTAGTTACGAATCAGTATCTCTTCATACAACATCTGTCTCAATCTCCTAACAAACCAATCCCAGATTATACCAAACATTTCCACTTGGAAGAACTTTTGGCTTGGCGGCTTACATAAGAAACACCCTAAACACTTCATGCAGGCCAGGCCTAGAATGATAACGTGGGCCAGGCCTCCGAATCTACCTGAAGCCTGTGGATATTTTGCTTTCAAAATGGCCGGCCTGCCATTGTAAATTTTACCCCCATCGGAAAGGGCTTCGATGATGGGCCACAAATTACCAATGGGCCTCAGCATTGAACAAATGATAGAGAGTACGCATCCGAGTTTTAACCGCATATATTTCTTTCCCCACTTTTTGAGAGAAAACAGTGGAGGTACCTCTACAAAAGTGTATTCTGGTGACTCAACAAAATAGAGGTGTTTAAAACAAAGAGGTTAATTTCTACAAAATGCTAATAATAGAAGAGTTATGCAGTTTGCTTTTAGATATTTGAGCCCAAAACTTTGCTCGCGACTTGCGAGGCAAGATTTGCTATCGCTGACAAGATCCAGTGAGAATCAGGAAACGATTTTTATCAATAATTAATCCCCTTGAAACTTTAATAAAAGACGCAATGCATGCCAGTTAATAGAATGGACCATAAACCTCAACTTGACCATCTCTTTATAGATAGTCAATTCATGATAAAGCTAAACGAATGAATAGAAAATTGATGGCCTCCAAATTATGCCAAAATGATACCATAATAAACACTAATGTGGCAAGATTATTTAAGCTTTCTTACTTTTATGATTATTTTATAAGTAATGGTGAAAGAGATTGAATTTTAGTTTAGATGCCACGAGACATGCACGATGAGTTAACACAAAACTCTGCAGTTAAAATTATAAATAAACCACTCTCATTGGAGATTTTCTCCCTCAAGTCATCTAGCCAATAAGCACAAGCTCTACGATGACTAAGTTTTACTACTGTCTGTCTGTCGATCTTACATCAATTCTTAAAAACTTCTAAACGACGTGACATTTGAGAAAATTATATAAACTATAAATTAACAAAATACTGGTTCAAAGACCTTTATCGACAATCGAATGCAAGTACCACCCATCAGCTTTATGCGTTGGCATTGCAGTAGGATTCTTTGACTGAAATGCCGAAATGAAACTGGAGAAGAAAGAAGAAAACGCGCCCCAGTGACTAAGAAAAGTGTCGGTGCCAAACCGCGTTATTTTAGGGTTTAAGGACAGCCTCATAAGGCGAAGACGGCATCCTTTTCTGCTCTGAGACGCCGAAGTCCTACAAAAGGTACACACTTTTAGAGGCGTTGGATTTTCCGGGGATAGTCGGCCGGCCAAAGTATGCAGCGATGTGTTTGTTCAGACCAGATCAAATACTAGCAAGTAGCACATTAGTTAATTACATGCAAACCACCATGCTAATTAATTAATTAGTTAGTTAATTAACTAGGTATAAGACTGGACTTGACCTAAAGACTCCATTAGGGGCTTGGACTACAGAGCACTAGGGACAGGGACTAGATTCTTTCCTAACAAAGGTAGTTGTTTTTTCTTTCTTCGGTTTTACACTTGTCGCTTATGACACTAAAGCAAAAATTAAGGTTGTTAATGAAAGGGCCCTGGCTTGAGAGTTTAGGTGCCTTGAGTTCCCATGGGCAGTTTACCTCTGGCTTGAGACCTTCAAAACCCTGAAGTTTTGGGGTTGGGGTCTAAAATCATGGGGGGTTGCTTTGAACTTGTTTGGAACTTTCTCATTTTGGCCAATGTACAAGCAAGGACAATACAACCTCAAAAAAAAAAAAAAAAAAAAACAAAGCCAGGATTTTTAGGTGTATTTCCATTTATCTAGGGATTGGCCTAAAGGAGAAAGTACCAAGTCTACATCCTTTTCCGGGGCTGCTTGGCTCATGTAAAGTAGATCCACGAAAATGCGGAGGGGCTCGCGGTGATAAGTTTTCGGTGTTTTCCGCTCGTTCCGAAAATACTTTTCGCACTGTTCATGCATTGTTCATGTAATTTGCTGAATTAGAAGTGAAGCTCACCTCATCAGTTTTGGGACAAGCAAACAACTGTGGGGAAGAAAAAAGCGGTGAGGCTCACATTGTCGACGGTCAAAACGCAATTTTTCGCCACTTTCAAGGGAAACAACTGGTCTTGAAAAGAAGCAACTAGTATTTCTTAGTCCCACATGCTGTTGAGTGTTGAGTTCAAGGCCAGGGCACATCTCCACACAAGAGTATAAAAATGAGAAATTAGTATTAAGTTTATTTATTTATTTTTGTTTATTTTTTTCAGTTGGCATATGTGTCCTTTAGGAAGATTTAGAAGGAAACAGCTCTTCATGTGGGAATGAGGGCTAATAAATTCATGTGAAATTAACTTTGTATGGTAAACTTTTATTCTTGTAATTACCAGACCAAAATAGAATTTGATTGAATTTCGGATTCTTTTTCCAATAGAAACCAAGTTAGAAGTTAACGATGGGTTTGGAGCCTAGAAAATTATATAAGGAGAGCCTTTTGTATGTATTTTTTCAATGTTTATATTTCAATGGATTTTGTACAATTTAGAAAAGGACTACGTCATAAAAATGACTACTTTTTTATAAGCTCTCTGAGTAAAATATTAACGATTATGTTATCATTTGCACTTCAAAGTTAGTAAAATTTCTCTGGTCACTTTTCACAATTGGAGTAACACTGAGCCATCTAAAAATTGTGTGTTATTCTTCTCTCTTTCTCTCTGTTTCTTCCGTTTAGTAATATTTTTTTTTATTCTATTGCTTTATACTTTGTATGTTCTATTATGAAAAACTCTTGCCATGAGTTTTGGAGAAGGGCATGAGAAGTATATAATGGTGTTAGCAAAATGTGTTACACAATTATAACTATTAAGTTTATGTTTTTTCAATGAACAATCACTATTGCAAATTCAAATCAAAGTCCTACAGCTAGGCATGCAGCTCTGAAGATTGGATAAAAGACCCACAATATTTGGAAACTTCAGTGAAGACCATTTTCTCCTGAAACAATTTAGTCATGAACCAAGTCCTAACTCCTAATTATTACAGGGTCTAAACTTTCAAAAATCTTTATAAATTAATAATGCCTATGTGACGTTCAAACTATTATAATTTGATTTCTATTTTAGTTTCCATATTTTTCTCTCTTATTTGATTTTAGCACGGCAATCGCTCAAGATGGCAAATGTACTAGACTCACTCTCTTATGCAGTTCTGTGTGTACAAGCAATAGAAATATGTAATAAGTCTCTCTCTCTCTCTCTCTCTCTCTCTCTCTGTCTCTCTTCATTTCATTTTTTATTTTAAAATAAAGTGGTCATGCCCCTTAGATAACCATGGCATCACTTTGAAAGGTTTTAAGGAATCCAAGTATATGATCACTAACAAACAAAGATGTTGGAGAGAATTTCTAACACTTATAATAATCATGTTTTGACATTAAACTGGCAGGAAGAATCAAAGGTAGATCAAGATCTCATGCATGTTAACGCGTAATATCTTCATTTGACAATCCATTTTTGAACTTTGAAGTGGGCATATTTTTATAATATATATGGTGGGTTATAGGAAGTTCTAGGTTCAAGTTTTATGTAATGGCCTTTGAGTACTTGTTTTATGCTCTCTCTCTCTCTCTCTCTCTCTCTCTCTCTCATGTGTTTTATGTTCTTAATTCATGTAAGTACAGTGATATCATCATCGTAATGAGGTTATTGTAGACGGATAAGCTCTCGCCCATATAAGAATAAGCTTAGAAGATAACCAAGGAAATGTAATAATTAATTATAATCTTAAGGATTAGAGTTGCTTTGTAGAGTTGGTCAGCACCAAGCTTGTTCAAGTTGCGTGCATAACCCAGAATATGATACTTATTATGATACAATTGTTGAGAGATATAAAAATCCCCACCGACGACCTTAAACATGCCATGAGATCGATTACCTCAAGCATACAAGATGAATATTAAAAAATATAAGAAAAAACACACAATTTAACATGATTCAGCTAAAATTTAGCCTACGTCCACAGGAAGAGAACTTGATAGAGCTTTATTAATGAACTTGATATAAAGATCTAACTTTCCTCTTGATCCCACAAAGAGTATTCACCTTTCTCTTAAATCTAGACAAAGATAACAAAAGTATACCTTCTCTATATGCACATTCACCATACTCCTCTCTTTAACTTGATCTTTTATAACCTTGCATTGTTTTTCACCACAACATTCTTCTTCTTCTCTGCTCTAAAAAATTTATTGGGTTACAACTTTACTTTAGGATTTTACAATACAACTCTTATTTGGACTATGAGTTCATTTTGACCGTTGTATTCTTGAAGAATCTTGATCAATCCTATTAACAGTGATCTCCTTAATATAGAAGAATTCTAAACCCTTCAAACTTTAGAAACAAACTTTCATGAATATAATCTAAATAATATTCGTACTCCTTCAGAAAAGAAAACCTGCACGTGCCTGAAAGGGAAACTGTATACGCTTCAGAATGCCTTAATAGTTGACTTGTCATACAGACTTGTTGACTAATCCTTGCATTAATCGACTAATAGAACTTATTAGTGACTACTGTATAATGATTCCTCTCCGAATCCTGTCTAGTCGATTGTATAGTCGACTAATCTGCTCCACCTTGATCTGTTTTTTCTACTTCTAGTCATTGTCTTTTCCAATCGGGTTGTTTTTTCTTGGACCATCATCTTCTTTTAAAAACAAGGTAAAATCCTAACAATCTCCATCTTGACTTACTTCTCAAGCCTTTAGCAAAATACTTTGAGATTTTGGATTACTACCTTAATTCCTTCCTTGGTTGTAACCGTATTATGAAACATTTATCTCTTACCCCCACCCACCTGGGCCTTTTGCTGTTTACCGTCATGACTTTGGTCATCTCGGGTTTCGCCCAAATGCATCTTTTTTTAGTCATCCTACAACACTTATACTCATTGCAGTTTTCTGTGAAGCTCCACGTTGAAGTGAACTCCTTTTAAGCTTTTATTAAAACTCCACCTTGACTTGAGTTTCTTTCTTTTAACTTGAATTGCATTACCGCCACCACTCACAAAAACCTACTTAGTGATGCCTTCCTGATCATGGAGCCCCGCCGATGTTGAGGCAAGCCACCATCATAATACCGCCATAGTCTTTATCGGGCCTTCGTGCCACACACTTCTATGGTCTTCCACCGATCATTTCGTGTATTTAAATCTTGAGACTTACCGTCTTTACATAACTGACATGGTCTTATTAAGTCTTCTCGCCATACACTATCATAATCTTCCTTCCATCAATCAGTGTTGTCATCCACTACCGCATTGATGTCTATCAGATTTATTGCTCTACTATTGATGATTTTCAACCTGGTAGATCCATCATTACTGCAATAATCTGACTATATCACGACTAACCCGTCAGAAATTTGATCGTGATCTACATCGATTTCTTTACTGATCTGTACAGAACCTACAACAAACATTAAAATCTTCTCGATCTGCACCACCATTGCATCCAGAATGCTGAAAAACATAGGATTTGACACCTTGATCGTCTGAATCGGGCTACGATTGCATGATTCACCTTCCGATAAATCCATCCATTGATTGTGTTTATCAACCCTCCATTATTTTTTCTTGACTTACTGTCACAGTGTGCTGTCTATACAAACAACTAGACCCGACTAAGGTTCAGTTCGAACCGGAACCGGTTGGACCCGGTTCCGAACCGGAACCGGTTGGACCCGGTTCCGAACCGAACCGAATCTAGGTTTGGACTGGCCGGTTTCGGTTTGTCATGTTCAGAATCAGGAACTGCCGTCTCCCCGGTTCGGAACCGATTGATATTTTTTCTTTTGGAGGGGGTCCTGGGCTCGGCCTGGCCTGATCAGGCCTGCAGGCCAGGCACCAGGCCTCAGCCGGCCAGGCGCCATGCCCAGCGCCTGGGCCCTGGCCTAATTATAAAATAATCTTTTGCCTTTGCAGCCTTGCAAGTTCGAATCCACGACCAACAATTTAGTAGCAAGACACTCTAACCAACTGAGCTAAGAGGTAGGTTGCTAGAGTTTTGAGTTATACACACACACACACACACACACACACACACACATATATTCCTTACTGTATTAGTGGTTAAAAAAAGCTGAACAAGAAACGATTCAGGAACCGGAACAAAATCGGAACCGGAACCATCCGGTCCCTCTGACTCTGGAATCGGAACCGTCGGTTCCGGAACCGGGGTTCGGTCTACCAACAACAAATCCACATGAAGTCCTTCATGAGATGTCTTGTGCGATGCCTCCGTGAGCTAATCGAGCTCGTCTTGCCATCCATCATTGACAATGATCCGATCATCACCTCCGCGCTTCCGCATTCAGATTTGAGCATCATTAAGTCTAGACGACTTCACCTTAATCAATATATTCCAAAAATTATTGATTTTTATTTTAGCATAAATCTCGACTTCTTATTTGAGCCTTACAAAAAAAAAACCCTCCACTTTACATTCAAGATTTGCCGCCAACACGTCTCTCTTCAGTCTCAACTCACCGCCACGTTAATCTTCTTCCCCTTTACAATCTACATCTGTTTTTTTTTTTTTTTCCCCACTTTAAAACCCACCATTAATTTGCTTTTTTTTTTCTCATTCTTCTTTTTTCCCTCCAAAGTGCGAAGCAACGCATGAGCCACAACCAAACAAATCCACAACTTTAAACCTCCGACACAAATACCACCCACTTACTTACGCGTAACCGTCGTAATCACCTTACAAATTTAAACCGCTTTCCCCTATTTTAATTAAAGAGAGATAAAAAATTCATGCTTTGAGCACGCTTTGTGCTGATAATGTCATTATGGCAACCCTTCCCTTTTGTCGGTGACGGAGACAACAAATGAGTAATTAAGTTGATGAGTAACAGTCCACATTATCACACTGAGTCACGGACCAAAGTTTTTAATGGAACTTAGGACTACTTAATTAACAAAACATAAGCTCTCTTTTTGTGCCAAACTTTGGGCACAAAACGTTGCACTTTGGGCACAAAACGTCCCCACTTTTATTGCCTTGTATAACTCACCGTTTCTCCCTAAATCTGGCAATGGCACCTCTTGCTCGTGTCCTCTCACACCTGTCACGTTTTCTACCGCCCTTGTTAACTTATGTTATTTTTATTTTGTTTTAATAGAGGAAAAATCTTTGAGGGGTTTACAGTTTGATTAATAAAATACAGTAGAAGTTTCCTACAATTAGTTACAAAATATCGCTATTAATTTTCTACTCTTTAAATTAATCTTTTAGTTTCTTTTTTAAGAAGTTGCTTAGTATTTATTACAACTAAATGTTAATAAAAAGTGGGGCATTCTGGGTTCAGGGTCTCTCCACTGTCGAAAATCAGCGGACCAATACGTTGATTAATCAATCGTTGCGTTAAAAAATAAATATTAGCAATGATTAATGAACTCCACTCTAGTGTTGATTTGCATTAGTCTTGAGGTATTATGATATTAGAGTAATTAGACAAGAGGATTACCAAAGTATCTAATAGAAATAGAAAGTTCTGAACCATTAATGAGAGTGGCTAAATCAGCTTCGTGTTTGCAACCCTAGAGAACATGTTTGGAGAATGACTCTCGACATTGTTCCGGTGCCAGCTAAGGTCTTGGTTCGTGATTTATATTGTCGGACTGCGCAAGTTTGAGGGTAGTGACACAGGTTTCGCGAGGATTTGGAAGCTTAACTCCTCAAGTTCAAAGCTTGGTCTGGAGAATGACTCTCTACATTGTGCCGGTGAGAAGTAAGCTCGTTCAGCGAGGGGATGCTATGTCGTTCCCTCACTCCCATCGGTGTGTTGAGTTGAATGTCAAACAAATAGTCCTACATCGGCTAGACATGAAAATGATCTTGGGTTATATACGGATTTGGGCAACTCTACATCTAACCTTTTAGGATGGTGGCCCAAGTCCTTACACATGGTATCAAAGTCATGTCCTGAATTTAGCCGAGTGTGTTGGTGGGGGGTGGTGTTCGATCCGTCCAAGGTGCAAAAGCCACAGTAAGTAAAGAATCCCTGTGAAGCTAGCGAGGCTCTCAAGGATTTAGCAGCGGAGTCCTGTTTTTACATTCCTATCGGCTAGACATGGGGGGTGATCCTAGGTGTATAATAAAGATGCGCACTCAAGGTTAATTTTGATGGTTCAATACTGCTTCAAGGGGGCTAGCACAGCCAATGTTCTTTTACTAGATGTTTATGTGTTGCTTGCAGAGACTATTGGAGCTTGGATGGCTATTAGAATTGCAGTCCTCAGTCTCGGTGTGACTAAGCTACGGGTGGAAGGAGACGCTTTGGGTATTATCTTAGCCATCAAGAAAAAGATAGCATGGCGGGGTATGTTGGGGATCTTCTGTGAGACATTATCTTGTGGCCGCAAATGCATGGCCAGTGATTCACATTTTTGTTATTAACAAATATGTGATACATTATATCTTAGACATATATATAGACATGTGATATATTGTATCTAAACATGTTTACTTTCTTTATTTCACTCTCCACTTATATATATATATATATATATATATATATATATATATATATATATATATATATATATATATATATATTGATGTAACCCTTATTGAATAACATTTACAAGAATTTTTCCTTCTTTAATTATCATGGTATCAGGGCCTCTAAAAAAAAATTCTTTACTGATCAAAGTTCTCTCGATGTTCTCGAGTCTGCGTTGAGCCGCGCTCGCAAGTGTGTGCCTGACCATTTTTGTCTCATGCGACATTAGCGCTTTCATCATCTTCTTCGCTATTGCTCTCTTGGATCTCGTCATCCGATATCTCTCGGATCTCGCCGTTACTACATGCCTCGGATCTCACCGTCCTCTTGAATCTCGCCCTCTTGGATCTTAGATCTTGTCGTCGTTGCCTGTCTCGGATCTCGCTGTCTTCTCAAAAAGCTCCTTGTCGAGTTCGAGGATCTCCCAAAACTCATCCCAGTCGAGTTCGAGGAGCACTCAGAACCTTCTTCCTAGTCGAGTTCGAAGAGCTCTCAAAAATCTCTTATCACTTTAATTGATTTTGTCTAAATTCTTGGTGTTTGATCATCGTGAGTTTAAGGGGGATGTTAACAGACATGTGGTACATGTGATACATTATATCTATATATGAATATAGACATGTGATACATTGTATCTATACATGTATAGTTTTTTATTTCACTCTCCACTTGTGTGTGTATTAATGTAATCTCTTGGTGAATAACATATACAAAAATTTCTCCTTCTCCATATGATCATTCGTGAAGGCAATAGCCCAACAGATTTTATGGCTATTCGTGACAGTAATGGCATCAAAGTGAAGTATATCACGAAGAACTTACCATCAAATCTCTATAGTTTCAACAGAGCAGATGGTAGAGGTAAAAAGTATCTAAAGAAAACATTTCTAGTTTTCTTGTATCACGAAAAGAAAAGGGAAAAAAAGGGAACATATTATTTTTAGTTTGTGTGTGTGAATGTAAGTTCTATATATAACAATGTGTTAATCTCTTTGGAGAATCTTTTATTGCCCTCATAGCTAACGGATAGATCATCAGCAAAAAACAATGTGAGAAATATAAAAACTAGTACCTCTCTTCAGTGGTAAGATCTTCCCTATAGTCCTAATTGGATCCATTCATATGATCCAAAACTCTATTATATTGCTAGACAAGTGCTAAAATGTAGAGGCATTCAAAATGGTCGAGAATTTCGACCTTGGAAAAACATTCCTCATTGGGATTGATACATGTCACAGGAATCAAATTGCATGCAGAATGTAACGAAACAGATTTCCTGTTTTCAGTACTATTAAAATCCTTCTACAATTCAATCTTCAAATAAACTCTATTAACTCATCTTCATTTCAAATCTCTCATAAGCTCACGAGCTAAAAAAGTGTAACCACAAATCTGTCTCCCTTTAAGTAAACTGTCTTGACTTACTGAGACAAGTTACCTCTTTACGTTCTCATTTATCTCAGATCTTTGCAAGCATCATCATGTTTCTTCAATGAGAGAACTCAAGCTTACAGCCATGCCATCATCTAGTTTCCTTTCTGAAGAAGAAACTTACTTCCATGATGCTACGCGTAAGCTAGTGCAAACTTCTGAGGTTGAGAATTAATGCACCGAAGGATCGAATTAGGGTTTTCTATTTGAGTGAATTTTTAGTTAACATTAGTTAATTTACAGGCTTTACAACACTGGATATTCTGGCTGGCAAACCCTAGTTTCTTGATGAACTGTCCATGCTTTTTTTTCCCTTTCTGGAGGCAAGAGGTCCATCCCTCGTGATTTTTTTCCTTTGCTTTTTGATTATTTTGTAGTTTTGTAGAAACATTAGACGAATTAAATATGACTAAATAATCTATATAAATTATAATTAAAATAAAAATTATAACTTAACCAAAAATACGTAACATATAATACTTAATCGGGCTACAGGACCTGGATCTTAATGAACCCTTATCTAGATTCAATAAAGAATCTAATGTGTTTCTAAGATCTATTTCTTAAACTAATGGATATGATGTATGAATCCACATCCGTAAAAATTATTATGTAATCCTCAAGAATACATGATAAATTACTTACTTCCTATATTTAATCCCTTGTTAGAATCTCAACTCGTACTTCATACCAGGTCATTTACATCCTATATAATATCCAAAATAGTATATTTTCACAAAAAATAATTACAATGCATTTAAGACTTGGGTTCTCTCTTTGTATCGCCTTTCTTTTTATCTAGAAGATAACTATCTCTCTGTTTTTTTTTTTTTTTTACTTTTTTGGTTGAGGCATTAGAAATTAACGTGGGGCCGTTTGTTTCGCGTAAAACTCCGTAATTCGTAAATGACTTACTACTCAGTTACAACTACGGCGTTGTTTGGACCATAATTCGTAAAAGACTTACGTAACTCAACTAACACACACTTGCAACCCAGTTACCACTCACTTACAGCCCTGTTACAGTTAATTTTGTGGTCATACAAATTTGTAATATTTTTTTATATTAATATTAAAATTTTTAATAGTTAACTTTTTTAATATTTATTTGCAGTATTAAAATTTTAAAATCACCAAATAGTTAATTTTGTGGTCAACTTTTTCACTTACGACTTATACATTACGACAACCAAACACCGTAAAGTACAATACACTTTCCCACTTTACAATTTATATTAACAACCAAATACCGTAAAATTTACATACATGTAACTCATTTACAATTGTAAAAGACTTTACCAATTACAACTACGAATTACGGTCAGTTACGACAACCAAACAGACGCTTAATAGACCTTGGAGCCATCAAATTGAGACATATCTAATTTGTAATTAGATTGTTGATGGATTATATAATCTTCCATGTAGCTGATTATAACCAACACTAGTTTGATTCTCTTGCATGTGAACAGAAATTCTAATGGCAATTACACAAAGGGCCGTTTGTTTCGCGTAAACTCTGTAATTCGTAAATGACTTACTACCCAGTTACAACTACGGCGTTGTTTGGACCTAATTCGTAAAAGACTTACGTAACTCAACTAACACTCACTTGCAACCCAGTTACCACTCACTTACAGCCCAGTTACAGTTAATTTTGTGGTCATAAAAATTTGTAATATTTTTTTATATTAATATTAAATTTTTTAATATTTAACTTTTTTAATATTTATGTGCAGTATTAAAACTTTTAAAATCACCAAATAGTTAATTTTGTGGTCAACTTTTTCACTTACGACTTATAAATTACGACAACCAAACACCGTAAAGTACAATACACTTTCCAACTTTACAATTTTATATTACCCAACCAAACACCGTAAAATTTACATACATGTAACTCATTTACAATTGTAAAAGACTTTACCAATTACAACTACGAATACGATCAGTTACGACAACCAAACAGACCCAAAGATAAACTTCTTACTTAAGCCTGCAAAAGATCCCTAGACAAAAGACCTAATACAAAATTTCCTAGTTGTTTACTCCAATCTCCACTTCTACATATTTTCCTCCTCTATTCATCTTGCATCGAATCACCCAGACAATTTCCCAAGCATTGAACCCATCCTAGGTCTGAGCTGGACGTGACCAGGAACCACCCAAGTCAATCGAAAAAAATAAGAAACACAAAACAAACCATAAATTATGTACACTTTAGTCTATACTCTTTTCTTAATCAACAACTTGTATTTTTAAGTTCCCAGCTTCGACCAGAGGCAGAATTGTCATTTTTATTTTCTTCCCATATTATGAGTGCATTATCATTATTAGGTTTGGTTTTAAAGTGTTCCGAAAATATCTGAAATCGTATAAGCAGAAACTCACACGGATTTTTCGTGCTTGATGTGTTTCCAACGGCCACGAAGCCCATATTATTAGCCCACTCGGTTTCGTAACCCTCAAACAAAAATAAACTTCAGAAAAATAAGTGAGAAAGTCCAAAAGGCGAGTGCGTCTCTCCACGTGAAGAGCCCCTCTCCCCAACTTCACCCCCACCCCTTCCTCTCCCCCTAATAAATTCCCCCCCCCTCGCCATTCTTCTCTCATCTCTCTCTCTAACAAGCTTCACCTCTCCCCGTTGTACTATTGACGATGGAGCACTTCGCCCAATCTTCGACAGCGAAGGACTCCACTTGGTTTCTTTACGCCCTCCCTCTTTCTTCTCCCATGAAACCCTTCCCCCGGCCCACCTCTTCCTCGTCCTTCTCCTCTCCATCGTCTCCGTTTACCTCATCGCCTGGGCTTTGTCCCCCGCCGGGCCAGCCTGGGCCCATGACAACCGGACTCGCATGGGCCGGACCCCAATCCCTGGCCCACGCGGCCTCCCGGTGCTGGGTTCCCTCCTCGCCCTCACCGCGGGCTCCCGCACCGCACCCTCGACCGCCTGGCCCGCACCCACAAATCCACCCAGCTCCTCGCCTTCTCCGCGGGGTCCACACCTGCTGTGGTGTCCACGGACCCACCATCGCCAAGGAGATCCTTACCCACCCGAACTTCGCCGACCGGCCCCTCAAAATGTCGGCCCGCGAGCTGATGTTCGGCCGCGCCATCGGGTTCGCTCCCAACGGCCCCTACTGGCGCCTCCTCCGCCGCGTCGCCTCCACCATCCTCTTCTCCCCCCGCCGTGTCGCCGCCCACGAGCCCGGCCGCCAGCTCGACGCCGACGTCATGCTCGCATCCGTAGCCAGCGAGATGACGTCATCCGGCTCGGTTGTGCTCCGCCCGCATTTGCAGGCTGCTGCCCTCAACAACATCATGGGCAACGTGTTCGGCAAGCGGTACGATGTCTCGCGGGTCAACGGTGCCGCCCCGCAGGTGGAAGAGCTGCAAGGGATGGTCCGCGAGGGGTTCGAACTTTTGGGCGCGTTCAACTGGTCCGATCACCTCCCGTGGCTGGCCCACTTTTACGACCCCGCCAACGTCAAGGCCCGCTGCGCTGCCCTCGTGCCACGTGTCAAGCTGTTCGTGAAGGCGATCATCGAGGAGCACAGGGCCGCGAGAGCGGAGGAGAAGCAGGTCAGAGACAATGCTGATTTTGTTCACGTCCTGCTCTCCTTGGACGGCGACGAGAAGCTCGGAGAGGACGACATGGTCGCTGTGCTCTGGGTAAGTTCACGGACCGGTGACTTGATTTGATTCAGTTTCGGTTCATTAAACTGTTAGGAGAACGTAATTATGAGCCGTTATTTTCTTTTCCAAGGCCCGTGGAAAACATTCTGGTCTTAAATTTCTCAAGAGCTTCTTAATTACATTTGTTAGTGGTCAAATTATAATTATTAGTCTAACGTGTGATTTGGTGATTTGAACGGCACAGGAGATGATTTTTCGCGGGACGGACACCACCGCGCTGCTGACCGAGTGGGCGATGGCGGAGCTCGTGCTCAATCCACGTGTCCAGGAGAAGCTGCGTCAAGAGATCGACTCCGCCGTGGGCCCTGCCGGGTCGAGCATCACCGACGCTGACGTGGCACGGATGCCCTACCTCCAGGCCGTGGTAAAGGAGACCCTGCGGGCCCACCCTCCCGGTCCGCTCCTGTCCTGGGCCAGGCTCTCCACGGACGATGTCCAGCTCAGCAACGGGATGGTGATCCCCGCGGGGACCACGGCCATGGTGAACATGTGGGGGATCACCCACGACGAGAGCGTGTGGGCCCAGCCCAATGCGTTCAGGCCCGAGAGGTTCATCACCGCTGACGTGGACGTGCGGGGGTCGGACCTGAGGCTGGCGCCGTTCGGAGCAGGCCGGCGAGTGTGCCCGGGCAAGAACTTGGGCCTGGCGACGGTGGGTTTGTGGATCGCGAGGCTGGTCCACAGGTTCGAGTGGGCCCCCGTGGAGGCGGCCCGGTGGACCTGAGTGAGGTGCTGAAGCTGTCCTGCGAGATGAAGAACCCGCTCACTGCTGTTGCGGTTCTCAGGGGAATGTTCCTGCTGCTTCTCTTAATTAATGAAGTGTTAATGTTTGAATGTTTTAATTAAGTAGGGTTATGGGGATGTCGGTGATGTATAAAAGGGTTAGCATCCGCTGAAGCTAGCTTAGGGGCGACAAAATTAAGATGTGTGACAAATATTTTGTACTTGTTTGTAGGCTTGTTTGTGTTCTGTTGTTGTGAACGTCAGTGAGAGGGGTGTAAGTTTGCAGGTGATGAGATTGGGATTTCCAGTTTTGAGGTGGGTTAGTGATGGGAGTTCCTTTCTTGCTGAATTATATCTATGTCTGTTTCTGAGTCTTGTAGCAAAGATTGTAATGGTTGGCTCGTGCTGTTTATGTATGAAAATTATATATTACAATCTAAGTGCCTGCATGTGTTGTGATGCAACCTTTTTACGGTCAAATTCGCACCGCTCGTCCTCTCCTGTCTCGCACGCACATACTTGTGCTCGTATTAGATTTTTGTAAAAGAGGAGGAAGAGAAAATAAAGAGTGGAAGAGCCTCTTCTTTTTTTCCCTTCTCTGTCTCGTTTGTTTGAGCAGAAAGTAGACATAATAAAATTAACTTTAAAATCCAATTATGTTCTCATTTTCCCCTTCTACCGTACAGTATCCAGCGGGATCGAAACCATGTCAAAGGCGGTGGCGGGAGTGGCTGCTCCGGTGATGCCCGCCGTGGTTTTGGCGGCGGCAACAGTGCTCAAGATGTTTGTGCGGGAGACCATGATCGTGCGGTTCAGCGGTGGCGAACACGACATTGACACACTCTGTGGCCACATCTCACACAGATCACCGGCGGGGCGCCGGAGTACGTGGCGGCGTTCGTTGCCATCCACCGGCAGAGGATGAACTGGATCTCTCAGTGATCCAGATGCAGCGCTTCTACTCGATTGCCGATGCCGCGGCAAAATTTTAATTTGCGACGTCAAACTCCTCACCGTCTACCTCGACATCCTGCGCCTCGCCTTCGACTAAGGCATTGACCTCGACATATCGTCGAACTCGAAATCCAGCTCACGGGAAGCAGTTTGTGGGAGGACAGAGATTAAAAAAATAATAATCTCTATTGATAAGCGTGTCACCATTTCTTAACCTCATTTATATAGGTGAGCCCCACGTAGAATAAGAGGTTGAGGTCCTCTTATTGTATGTGTGTAGGGCTCAATATGAATTCTAATTCATGTGTCAACGCGAGATTATTTCTTATTATGTATGTATGTGAGTACCACACATAAACTAAATCCATTTTAAGGAGAGGATTCTCCACTTTTCTCTTCTATTCCACGTAGACAGATAACATGGAGGAAGAGAGCTTCTTCCATCATAAAACAGTGGAAGAGCTTCTCTCTTCTCTGTTTTGGGGTTGTTTAGATTCAGGAAGTGCGCGGAAGTGTGAAAGTGAAAAAGTGTGATTTTTTACTTTTGTTGCCCATCAAATACTGAAAAAAATAATAAAACTCTTTTTTTTTAATTTTTTTACACAATTATTTTCTCACTTCAAAGTGCTGCAGTTAATTTCGTGGTCATGTAAATTTTATTTGTAATAAATTGTAACTCAAAATAGTTAATTTTGTGGTTATATAAATCTCACTTGTATTTTAAATAGTCTAATTTTTTCATAATTAATTTATATTTTATATTATTTTACGATAATTTTATAGCGACTTTTTCAATTTCATTTTTACATTATTAATTAAATGCTGAAAAAAAAACACTTTTTCACTTCTACTTCTCAACTATCAATAGAAAAAAAAAAAAAAAAAAAAACTTTTACTCCTCACTTCGTCATTTCCGCCCACTTCCTTGAACCCAAACAGCCAAAAACAATCAGAGTTGTTTGGTTATTTTTTTTTTAAATTAGATTATTGAATTAATTAATTATGTCAGTCCTTTTACATATTGTTTCTTGTGAAAATAACATAAAATGATTGTGTTACTGGCGGCTACCAGATAGAGTGGGATACAGGAGCAGATGCTTTGATATCTGTGACCTGCGAACTGCACAGAGAAATGGGCGCACGTGTTTGGAGCTTCAGGGCCCATATGAGGGGCGGCTCAGTATGAATAAACTAGAAACACAATTGTAATGGTTGGGCCCCCCACTCTCTCTCACACACACTTGTTGATTGTGTATTCTAGTAATAGATTGGTTTCATCAACATTCATATACTATGTTAAATGGCTTCAACTCAATTAATTAAAGCATCTACTGTCTATGAAAAAATTTCTCTCACAAGCCTAATGTTTGGTTAAGTATTAAATTGCTGGAGAAAAGCTAAGTTAAATAAATAGTATTTGTTAAACAAACTGCTGGCTCTCACTTTGTTAGCAATGCACTTCTTCTTCGCAGAGTCCACACCAACTCTCAGTTTTGGCATTATATCATGATGTTAAAATACAGCTTGCAACTTGCAGATGTGCAGCAGGTGTAGTCGTGTAGAGATGATAATAAAGAAGATAGCTGTTGCATCTGTGTCTGTTCCTGTCGTCTGTTGAAGAGAGAGAGAGAGAGAGAGAGAGAGAGAGAGAGAGAGAGAGTGTGTGTGTGTACGTATTCACTAGAGAGAGAGAGAGAGTGTACGTATTCACTGACGACAGGCAATGTAACACAGTGGTACGGTGGTAAAGAGATACTGGGCCATAAGTTGCCAATTTTTCCCAACCCCAAGGCAACAAATACTGCAAAATACTGTATATCTTGATGGTGCCACTTGTTGTTGCAAAGCACTCCTATATGTACATATATAGACAACTGTCTCCATCTCTCTGTACTGCATCTCTAGCCATCTCTCTGCTTCATGCGCTATTCATTTCTAGACGTTCTCGAGAGTCCTCCCAAACTTGACCAGCTCAATACTTTGATCTGGGTGCACTGTAGCATGCTACATATTATTCTAATAATGCAAAAAAGAAAACCCTAGTCTCAGTCCACAGCTTTTGTAGCTGATCCACTGTATACCGAGCATAAGGCTGCAGGAAGGAAATAAGCTAGCGGACGCACACCAAGAAAGAGATTGATCTTTTGCTGGTGCTGTAATCTTTTGGCGTGGCACCCACGCAAAACGTACGGCCAGGATTTTCTCAGCCCCATGAACTGCACCCAAATCTCTCTCTTTATCTACGTGCGACAACCCTGAACCCTAATAAAAACTAGCATTGATCGGGGGATGCTGACGTGGCTCGTAGATGGGTTGGGTTAGTAAATACGCTGGAGTTCTGATGACGTGATTTGGGTAATAACCACAGAATCGATTGATGCTAGCTTCGGGCGGGTTCAGTTACGTCGCAATCGATTCCAGAGGATCTCTTGTTTTTTTGGATGGCGAGGCGAGGCGGGAGAGATGGCGAGCGAGGATGCTGCCAGCCTGCGAGCGCCCACTGGAGGACTCCTTACTACCATTATCACTAATGGCTGAAGCCAGAAGAATCCCTCTCGATCACTTCTGTTCGTATTACTTTGTGTACTTTTATTTTGGGGCGAGCACGTAAGCGAGCCAGGCGTGTGGACGGATTCTAAAACGTTGATTCATCGCGGGGAAAAAAGGCCAGTTGCTGTGCTTTTGAGTTGACGCACACGCCACTCCATCAATCTCTCTCTGCTTTAGATTTTTTCTTGGAGATGTAAAATGGACGAAGACCAGAGCACAGGAACGTTGCAGCTCGTACAAAGGTACAGGGTTTGTAGCGAACACCCTTATTTGGGCCCGTGTTATTTATGCAACTGTAGCATGTTGGCCACTTGCATTTTTAATTGTATGGGGTCTTTGTTTTTCGTAATTGCTATGTGTGCCATAAAATATACTTTCAGTTCACTTGCAGAGTATTTGCAGAGTATACAGTTAATTTTAATATCATATAAATTTCACGTATAATATACTTGTAGTACAAACAGTTAACATTATGATAACATAAATCTATACTACAGATGGCTAATTGTAATTAAAATTAATATATTTTATTAGATTAAATTTAATTATTAGATCAATAGTTTTTATTAATTATTCTAATAATTTTTTATTACTTGGTTAGTAATATTTAATATGAAATTAATAAAGTTTTATTATTAAATATTAAAATCTAATATTTTAATTATTTAGTTTAATAATATTTAATATCAGATTGCAATATTTAATTATTTTTAATAATTACTATTAGACTACTATTTAGTAATCTAATATTTATTATTATTTTATAATATTACTATTTTAATATTTTTATATTTAATGTTGTTGATATTTACTATTTTAGTTAATTAAATATTTAATATTTAGATTTTATTATTTATTTAATTTTATTTTAAAATCAACAAAAATTTAATTTTGTGACCAATTTTTTCACTTACGACTAAAACATTACTAATAAAATACCTAAAACATAATATATTTCTTACTTACAATTTCACATTACCAATCAAATATAGTAAACTTTATTTACGTAAAATTAACTTACAACTGTAAAAAAATATACCACCTATGACTTATGATTAGTTACAGTAGTCAAATAGTCTCGTATACAAGTTAAATTATTACTAGCACTCATGTTCCTCTTGGGACATGTTTGATAAGGAAGTTCAAAATAAAAATCTCGCATAATCAGAAATTCTGAAGGAAAAGCTCAACCAAATAACAACTGTGTTTTGTGACCCTCAGATTTTTACTTTTATCATAGCCTTATTTGGAGTGCAGAAAATTGGCCCAAAAAGTTGGACAGCTTAAGATAAAATCACCTGGCTAATCTCACCCCCTGCACACAGCGCTTCAACAACAAATCAGCAACCAATGAGTCTAACAGGCAAGCATACCCAAGTACATAGCACTTAATCCTATACAGACAAGCCTGTCAGTTTCCACAAGTTTTCCTCTCAACTCACAAGCCCAAAATCAACAAATGAGTCCCTCTAATTCTTTTGTCAATCAAACACACAATGCACAGAAAAATACATGACGCTCATATATTTAAAAAAAATGAGTTCTGAAACATAAAACCCCAAATACAAAATGTCTTTACTGATTGAGTAAGATAGGAAACCTAACCTTTTGGAGAATTAATAAAGGCCTAATCGTTTAAAGGGTATACGGAATATTCTCATATATAAATTAGTCTGGATACTCTTATTAAACTGAATGTGTAGATAGCATGACTTTAATCTCAAAAAAAAAAGAAAATAGTCTGATGAAGGCATTTCGAAATCCGCTTAGATTAGGTAAGATTATGTGAAGCTCATTCGAGGCCTTCTCACTAACCGTAGAGGTATAAATTAATAATAGATGTAGTATATACACGGGTTTCTACCGATTATCATAATTCTATAGGGTTTACTCCTAAATGTTGATATTTCAGGAGGATATTCTGTAATTTTATGAACATTAATAATGCTTTCACACACACACACACACACACACACATATATATAGAGAGAGAGAGAGAGAGATAGACTTGTATCCTTTCAAAAGGATTTGATCCCGGATCCTTCCCACTCAAATTCAACCCTCCAACATTCGAATAAAAGATCCACTCCGTTGAAGTTGATCTATACTATTTCAAGTATCTATAAACCAAAAATCAAGTGTTTTAAATACTTTTTGCCCATCCATCAAGTAGGGGAAAAAACGGACGGCCTAAATAGTGAGTTGGTTAGTTTAACGGTGTAGAACATTTGAAATCTAACAAAAAATAGTTTATAGGGGTTTTTAAATGTTTAGATCATAATGAAATGGCCGGATCGAGAATTTGTATGTCTAAAGACATAGATCTAACCAACTCACTACTTTCGGCCGTCCATTTTGCGTCGCTTGATGGATGGGCAAAAAGTATTTAAAACACTTGATTTTTGGTTTATAGATACTTGAAATAGTATAGATCAACTTCAACGGAGTGGATCTTGTATTCGAATGTTGGAGGGTTGATTTTGAGTGGAAAGGATCCGGGATCAAATCCTTTTGAAAGGATACAAGTCTATCTCTCTCTCTCTCTCTCTCTCTCTCTCTCTATATATATATATATATATATATATATATATATATATATATATGGGCTTACTGTACCTCAGCCTGCAGGCTGAGAGAGTTTCTCAGCCTGCGGGACGTGGCTGAATATAGGCCACACATCGGTCGCAGAGTGTGGGCGCAAAAAAAAATCAAAAAATCCCGCCTAAACAATCGTGAAACAAATTGACAAAAATACCCCTTTTATATGACGACGGCGACTTCTAGCATTGAAAAGTAAAAATATATTCCATGGTCGCATACTTAATATAGAATAAAGAATACGGAGGAAACATGCTATCGTATAGCAATGCGACCTCCTTCAGTACTGCGACCAAAGTCGCAAACTTCTTTCTCATTACGATGGTGATGACGAGGATTAGAAGTTTAAAAAATTGTATTTTGTTTTTTTTTAAATATATATAAATCTGTTTTCTAAAGTTAATTGTGTGAATTACATTTTTTACTACTATGTCTTGGTTGAAAATGCTGTACAATTGTTACAAACCTTCATTTTAAATATTTTACGCTAAACGAATATACTGCGACCATGGACGCAGTTAATAATTATATTACTTCACCCTTATAAATTTTTAAAATGAAAAGGTTGCGACATTGGTTGCAGTTGCTGGACGCAGACTTAATAAATACACTGCGACCTTGGTCGCAGTTGCTGGACTTTAGTCTTAATCAACAACAACACTGCTACCTTGGTCGCAGTTTCTGACCGTAGTCTTAATAAAATAAACGACCGTAGTCTTAATAAAATAAACTGCGACCTTGATCGCAGTTGTTGGTGTTTAGTCTTAATAAAATACACAGCGACCTTGGTCGCAGTTGCTGGTCTTTACTCTTAATCAACATCACTGTGACCTTGGTCGCAGTTGGTGGTCTTTATAAATAATCAACAACAACACTGCGACATTGGTCGCAGTTGATGGCCGCAGTCTTAAAAAAATAATCTGCAATCTTGGTCGCTATTGCTGGTCTTTAGTCTTAATCAACAACAACACTGCGACGAGGTGACACGTCACCGCAGCAGTTGCTTAGTCGCAGTCTTTGGTCACAGTGTCGACCCTGATCGCAGTAGTTACTGTTTGCAATGTATCTTATGCGACCTTGGTCGCAGTGTCATCTATGGTCATACTTGTTTTGTTTGCAATGCATGGCTGCGACCAAGTTCGTAGTTTATTAAAAAAACAAATATGCTTTTTATTTATGTCCAGGCATTTATCTCCAGGCATGTGAAAATGATACAAAACGATCTCTTATACAATAAGATTGAGTGTTACAATATAGCAGTACAAAGAAGACTAAACATCAAAAAGATCCCTTGTTGACTAAGAGCAGTGGTGTTATTGAGGTCTTTTATTTATGTCCAGACATTTATCTCCAGGCATGTGAAAATGATACAAAACGCTCTGTTATACAATAAGATTGAGTGTTACAATATAGCAGTACAAAGAAGACTAAACATTAAAATAGCCAAGAAGACTAAACATCAAAAGAGCCCTTGTTGACTAAGAGCAATCTTCTTCTTGAGGTCTGGTGGCAGCAGAATCCTTCGATTCCAACTGACCCTCCAAAGTGCCGGGATACGATCTTTCGTTGATGAACATCTCTTCACCAGAAGGTTATCCAGTGAGCATGGAGTTTCCTCGATGTCACTTCTGGGGTAAGAGAGGGAGAGTGAGACCTCACAAGGTATGCTACCCACCACTATATCCACCACATCCCCCGCCGCCATACCCACTCTGACCATCCGTTATCAGCAAGCTTGACTGGTGCATCAAGTCAGAGCAGATCTCGGTGAGGCTTAAGTCCTCGTCAGGGATCATGACTTCTTCCCTTGTGAACGACGAGGACCATGACTTCTTCCCTTGTGGACGATGAGGTCTATGACTTCTTCCCTTGTGGACGAACATCGATCAAGTTCGTCCATAGGGTCATCTTCATCCATGGAGGCAGGCCCCTGTTAGAGACTCTGAAGAAGGCGGAAATTCTCAGAGCAATTGCTCTCGAAAGAAAACAGTCTAATTATGGGCTGTTAAAGGGAGAGGGTGAGCCCTATTTATAGGCAGCCCATAATAACCATAATTAATGGTTCATTAATCAGAATCGTCGGCATTAATGGTCTCCAACCGCCAGCGCCGATTTGGCATTAAAAGACATTAACGCCTAAACCCAATGAAGAGCCGACGCGTGGACAACCGCTTCGGGAAACAACGAATGGTGCGGGGTTCGTCAACGTAGACTTGACGTTAAAAGATCTCATAAAATCTTTATGACAGGTCGCGTCTCACGGAGTGACTCCAAGTCGCATCAGACAACAGACAACTTTTCATTTTTCATTTAGATTCAAAAAATGACTAATCCAAAAACAACACTTAATAAAACAACACTTAACGTACTGCGACCAAAGTCGCAGTCCATGTAATACAACCCTAGATTGCAGTTGCTGGCCATCTTTATCAATAACAACACTGCGACCTTGGTCGCATTTAACCATGTACACTGCGACCAAAGACTTTGACTAAGGTCGCAGTTTAAATGTACAATGCGACCAAAGACTCTGACTACATTATATACAAAAAAATTAATTACTTAACGTACTGCGATCAAAGTCGCAGTCCATGTAATGCAACCCTAGATTGCAGTTGCTGGTCATCTTTATCAATAACAACACTGCGACCTTGGTCGCATTTAACCATGTACACTGCGACCAAAGACTTTGACTAAGGTCGCAATTTAAATGTACAATGCGACCAAAGACTCTGACTACATTATATACAAAAAAATTAAACTATAAAGTAGAATTTTATCACAGGCTGAAAAAATTGATCTAAAAAGATTTTATATTTTCAAAAAAAATTTTATCGCAGGCTGAAAAGGAGAAACTAGATCTTTCAAAAAAGAGGTAAAGAAATAGGGCGAAAAGTAATTTATATCTATATAAAGAGCGGCAAAATAAAAGGGGGAAAAATAATAATAAACAATAAGGAAAAGTTATCATAAGGGGTATTTGGTAATTTAACTTCTACCTAAAAGCGGGCCGCAAGTCAGTGAGGTGACAAATTGAGCCACGTCACCGCAGGCTGAGCGAGTACTCTCAGCCCGCGGGTTGATATACATTTCTCTCTCTCTCTCTCTCTCTCTATATATATATATATATATATATATATATATATATATATATATATATATATATCTTAACAGCCAGCTGAGAGAGACTCTCTCAGCTGTCACTTTAATATGGTCGCAAACTTACTGCAACATGGTCACATTCCACTGTACCATGATCGCAGTCTTAAAATATCATATAATTTCAGTGTAATTTGAACTGCAATCATGGTAGCAGCCCTCAGAAAAAGACTGAGACCTTCTTTGCAGTCCTTAAAGAAGACTGCGACCATGACAGCAGTTCTTATAAAACCACTGCGACATAATCACAATCCTTATATAAAACTGTGATCATGGTACCAGCAGCCAAAATAGTGTTTGAAGTTTAGCCACTTTGCGTCAGCTGACAGAGTCCTCTCTCAGCTTTCGGCTGAGTTACAGACTCTCTCTCTCTCTCTCTCTCTCTCTCTCTCTCTCTCCTCTCTCTCTTCTCCTCTCTCTGTGTGTGTGTGTGTGTGTGTGTGTGTGTGTGTGTGTGTGTTCGATCTTCAGAGGCATCTCAAGTCCTAACTAGCTTGTCTTGTGCCTCCAAAGCCATTTGTACGAGTCACCCGGCAATGCCATGAATCTTGCCGTAGTTATTTAGAATACACAACGTGACCATACAAGTGAACGTATACCCATTTTAAAAAACTTTTTTAACTTCTCATATTAAGTCGTAATAAGATTGAAACGCTAACCAACCAATGGTTTATTACTACGTCAAGCTCCATCCATGCATGTGCACTGTTCTTCCTGAGGAAACAAAGCAGCACCATTGCTTCCACATACCTTGATCACAGTCTCTATCGATTGATTACAAACGTAGGGAAAGGTTACGGCTCATAATTTTTGACCACCGATCCCAGCTGGAAACAACAAAACAGTTCACAAGTTGGTTCTCGTGCTAATGTTGGCTAGCTCACACCAGTCATCATGCAAGTGAGAAAATATGATGCTTTCTAAAGAGACAAGGATGCATTGGCTTTAAATTTGCATGTCCCGTAGAGAACTAGCAAAGCAACATGTAGATGCAAACAGTGTATTGTATAAGTTTTAGTTGTGGGAGAGAGAGCCACGAGCAACATAAACGTGCAGTGTATGTTACTCTACCCCACATAATGTGCCCTTTGCATGGGCACCACGATTTATTGGGTGAGTTGGATCTGATGAAAGATTAATTATTGTAATTTTTAATGGATAAAACTGCCATGAATCTTATAAGATCACATTTTTGATAGCCGAGCTAATCGTTCTCAATGCTGGAGTTGTCATTTTCCCCCACAAGGGAGACAGTGGCTCACGTTTGTTTCCGAATTTGTTGGATTGTTCGACGAGACACTCTAATTATTGTTGGGATCCAATGTAGCCTTCTCCAAACTCCAACACCAATTATCCCTCTCTCTATATCAACAAATTAATGAAAGAAATAACAAAGTTAAAAGTAATGACAATAAATCTTTTAAACAAAGTTGCTCTTGTTCTCATCGGGTAAGTTTTTATTTAGGAGAAAGCATTAATGAGAATCCAAACTCATATTCCCACTCCATGTAGATTGCTTCATAAACCACAACATTCCAGTTTTGTGAATGTGGCTCAAATCAATTCTACAAACATTCATGTCAAGAAGAGCAGTAGAGAGACAAGTGCAATCAGTTTAACCCTTATTTCAAAAAAAAAAAACGAAGAAGAAGGGATAAATGTATTATTAAATAATGTTGGACCTATGCCTCCAAAAATAAAAATTAAAATTAGATCGTATTAGGTCTTGTGAATATTAGTCTCATATCGATCAAAAGTAACAAGTCTTTGTCACTATATCCGCCACCCACTCTGTTCAAATAGCCATGAATTATTTGTTCGCTTAGTGAGTCATATAATTTAGAAAACACTAATTTTCTAGAAGTTTCTTCCTCATATCTTTCATCAATGTATGTTGTTTTGTAATGTCTCTTTAGCAAATGACCCCCTAATCCAAGCAATCATTCAAATGTTTGTCCCATGTTCATTCGTGATAGTACTCCTAATGGTTGAAGACCATATCAACAAGTTTCATCTTGCCGAGCTCGCTATGAACATATATTGTGTGATGTAAAGAGCAAATATGTAACGGTCTTAGACTTTAAATCTCTAATTAATCTTAATCAGATCCATAATCTTCTTGATCATCTAAAAAATTTACAAAATTTTGACAGTATCTCTTCTATAAATGGGGATCTTGCTTTATAACAAACATAAAAATTTTGGTCAACTTCGACCTACTCATAAATTTCAATTTTTCTACCTCAATAATCCATTCTACTGCTACACAAGCGCGCGCGCGCGCCCACACACACCATACATCATCCAAATATAAGATTTATTCCGTTGAAATCTATAGTATTCAAGTATCTATAAATAAAATCAAGTATTTCAAATACTTTTTACCCATGCATCAAGTGAGAGAAAACAAACGGCCTAAATAGTGAGTTAGTTAGTTTAACGGTATAGAACATTTGAAACCTAACCAAAAAAAAAGACTTATAGGTTTTTTAAATATTTAGATCATGATCAACTGGATGGATCGAGAAACTATATGTCTAAAGATATAGATCAAACGAACTCATTACTTTCGGCCGTTCATTTTGCGTCGCTTGATGGATGACAAAAAGTATTCAAAACACTTCTTTTTTTATTCATATATACTAGAAATAATATAGATCAACTTCAACGAAGTGGATACTATATTTGAATGTCGAATGTTGATATTTGAGTGGGAAGAATTCAGACTCAATTTTTTTTGAAACTACAGAAGTTTATCTCTCTCTCTCTCTCTCTCTCTCTCTCTCTCTTCGACAACAGAGATAGAGAGAGAGAGATAGAAACAACACCGTCTATTCCAAGAAATGGAGTCAAAATCATATTTTGTCCAAAAGAAACATAGTTCCCAAGTCTTCGTTCAGAGTCCATAACTTACACTAGCACACAACTTATACATATTGAGTTCCAGAAGTTTTATATAACATATAATGAAACATACCAAAAGAAAATTTTAATTTTACACAAGTACTCATTTTCTTTCGATAAGCCACTTCCGAGCCTTATGCGAAGCCTTTACCTCTGTTTAGTCCTGAAAATGGGGTTAATATAACGGAGCGAGCTCCATGACTCAGAGAGTAAAACAATTAAACCGGAACAATAATTAACACACCAATATATATACATATATATAAACATGCATGACTGTCAAAGATCAAGTAAATGAAACAAATACCACAAACAATTTTGAGACGGATTTATGCACATGCACATGAATCCATGATTTATCACATTTGTTTAAAATTATGATAATTGGGCTCCGTCTTCGCACCTACGGATCCACCGGGTCCTTTCCTCTGATATTATATAAACATCATGTAATAAACAACACGCAAAATTCTTAATTATGTGAATAATCATCATCAACTTATAATAATGACAACATGCAATATTCTCGGGTTTCTATCATGAATGAACATCACAAACTTGAAATAACTATTAACATTCAACATTCGTTAATATGAAGGTATATCATCAACTTACATATTTATCATAATTCACATGTAACACATAAGGGCTAGTAATCAATTCTCATTAACATCTCTTTCACAAATGCGTACAACCATCAAACTTATGTATATACTCAAAGAGTTAGCAATCATCTGCATAAGTATACATTCATGAGACTAGTTCTATTTTAATTTACCACTATTAACGATAATCGGATTTTAAACATGTATTAACATCTCATTTTCAACCATCAAAGTATGGTTCTGGAGTTTAAAATCTTTATTCACTTTTTGTTGGGATCCCGCAAGTATTTGATTTGAGCTACCGGCACTAAAGTTTCCTAACCAAACACATAATTATTATATTAACATCTCATTTCACCTTATAGGTTCAATAATACTATAATTTCTAATTATGCTAATTACTTAAACTATAACACAAATTAGTTTAAATTCTCACCTAGTACACGTGATTCAAGCCCGGGTCCCTAATTCCTTTTTTTGACAGCTGATTAGCCGTGGTGACGGCTGATTGATCGTTCGACCAGGGAGTGCGAGAGTTTGAAAAGTAGCAGATTGCAGAGAAAAGGTAGAGGAATGTGATTTTGTGATAAATTTTTGTTTAAAACTTGTTTTGTGATTAAAACATAAAAAGAAGGAAAGTTAAGGAGAGAGAAAATGTGTGAAAGGAGAGCTTCACAAGGGTTTCTTTCATTTCAACTTGATCACTGGGCTGTCGCCAGCCTGGTAGAGGGAAGGGAAGAGGGGAAGATGGAGAGGAGCTTGGGGAGAAAGAAGGTGAAGAGAAAAATGAACCATGAAAAAAAATGAGGCTTCATGTAGGAGTGTAAATGGTACCCGATAACCCAATCCGATCTCTTACAAACTGGTCGGTTCAGATATAAAAATTAGACCCGAATTCTTATCGGGTAGAGTTCGGGTATTACTATTTCAAACATAAAACCCGATAACAAGCCCGATAAGAGAGTAAATGTTATAACATGATATTTATCATCATATATTTCACTATATTTAAATTAATAAAATTATAAACATAAAAACTTGATCATATTATTATAAAAGCAAAATATATAAATTTTTATTTTGCATCTAATATAATTGAAATACATTTTAAAAATAACTCTTATTGAAACTTTAATACACCTATTTAAAATTCGAATCATACCACAACCCAATAAAAAAGAAGAGATTCCGACCCAAAGCCGAGTCTGAACCCTAAGTCCTTACTAGGTTCAGATTCGGATATGGCTCGTATCCAACCCGTTTACACCCCTGGCTTCGTGTGTGTGTGTGTGTGTGTGTCTCCTCTCTTTCTCTCGTATGAATTTTCCTTCAAATGCCACTTGGCATTTGATCCATAATTTTCTCATCTTCCCGTACCTCCCATACCTTTCTAAAATAATCTCTTAGTACAAATGAAAATATCTCATGTAATATACAAATAGGTATATGTAACGGTCCCAGATTCTAATGATCTCAATTTACGTAAATATTTATTTTGATCAAAAGATTATCATACTCATCTCCAATATTCTTGAAAATTTCTGCAGCACCTCCTTTGTAAATACTAATATGTCCAAATATACATTTCAATGCACAATAATTTCGGCCAACATCAGCCTACTTATTCTCAATGCAAACATGTAGATCAAGGCAACAATCGCCCATGCAATCATAATAATATTTCAGCTCACAACGGCCTACTTATACTCCTTCTAACATTTCAGCTGGACATCGCCTACTTATATGAAAACAAAAGAACATATGCTTGAGAATACTCCTCTCGGTATTCAGAACATAACACCAATTTATTTATAAATCCAACTCGTCAAGATCAAGGCAATCTACTTATGCTATAAGAACATCAATCAGATTGTAAATATACAACATGGTACTTTACAATCACACAACTTACAACTTTAAAACTTCTCTATGTAACAGGATTTCCAACAAGGCACTTGAAATCTTAAATCGGGTCTTCGCCTCACCATAACCTGAAAACATAATAATCTGTGGGGGGTGAGCTCAACAGCTCAGTGAGGAGAGATAGAAGAAAATCAGAGAATGATGAATATAATCATTAATAAGCATGATTTTTGAGTAATAGAGCAGATCTGGATGAATAAGAGAAATAGAAATCAATAACATTTGTGAAACATTTGGCTCCATAGTCTTCGGGGACGGATCGACTCTTTTGGTCATTGATTTCTTATGACATTTCCCGTATTCTATGTCTATGTTACAGGGTCTATAATTCAATAAAATAGTAGCTCGACAATTATAATTTATTATCAAACTCTTCTTATGTATTCATAGTATGTATCACATACATATTTCATACATCATGCACGGGCGCGCCAATCACGCTCTCATTATCTTATATATAGTTTATGCATTCAGATAATACATGCATCACAAAACATACTTTTATATCATATAATCTTATCACGTTTCCACATATCACAATATCACATTACACTTCACAACATTCTCATGCCATATTTAATGAGATATGTATTATATATTATTCATATGTATATGCAATTCACACGTGAAGTGTGAAAATTCTCCGTTTTCCCCCTCCTACCGGCTCCCACTCGGCCCCTTCCTCCTTCTATAAATACATATAACACAATAACATCGTCTTCCCCCTCCTACAGGCTCCCGCCGGACCCCTTCCTCCTATATATATACGTGCGTGTATGTATAAATATCATATAATAATAACAACATCTTCCTCCTACCGCTCCCGTCTGCCCCCTTCCTCCTATATATGTACGTATATAATGTAATAACACCGTCTTCTCCTCCTACCGGTCTCGCCGGCCCCTTCCTCTAATGAGCATGAATGCAAAATACATATTTATATTTACACGTAAATAGCAATCAATGTAGCAATGATATGAATATCAATCAAATATTATGGTTTGCTTTCCAGCTCTTCAACTCCATTACCGAAGAATTTTTATATCTTCACTGCATGTGTATCCCCAGATAACAATCAATTCATATATTACAACAAGTTGACCATTTATTATAGTTTGATTCTCAGCTTATCACTTCTGTTACGGAGAATGTATGTAATTCACTGTATATGTGTATGCAAATATAAGTTATAGTTCACCTTCTTGTTTTGTAATTCTATTATCAATAAAATGTATATGGTTCATTGGTTATACATTCACACGTGAGTTGTAAGTCAACAGTAAAATGATCTACGTATCTCATTCATATAGATTGGGTTCTCATTCATATTATCAACAACTGCGTATCCAAATAAAGTGTATGTGTATGAGCATGTATAACTGTTACATCATGTCACACTTAATCACATTCATGCTTCAGTATCATTCATATGCAACAATCATTTTACACACAAAATATTATTATGTCAACTGTTCAATGTTTCGTCTAACCATATTACACTTTTAATACATATATTCCAATTGTACTATAAGGCTTGTAGTTAGTTATACTCCACCCTTCATACATCCTATTATTAACTGGTAGAGTTGATAAACCCACTTGACCATAGGCACTTTCAGTTAGCACATATGTGATTTTA
>JAVJIF010025638.1:0-45995 GCA_038442645.1 Agave tequilana | reverse complement strand
TGCAGATGAGATGAAATTGATTAAGTTATTGGAACTGTTGGGGCTAGTGTAAGTTCACCTAGAGGGAGGGTGAATAGGTGATGGCTAACTTAATGGTCACTTAATGACAAATAATGTGGAATTAAAACAATTATGATCTAAACTAAACTCTTACATAATCACCACGTATAACACAAGAGTGTTGCCGAATTCCCTGTGAAGGGCTCTGGACAAACTTCTCTAGATTCCCCTTGATGAGGTGCCGCGTTGGCTCTCTTGGTTGAATACAAGTGTTAGCAAACAAACCCAAGCAAGTATATCAATGAGCACAAATGAATATATCAAGCATATAAAGATAGACAATAAAAGTATGCAAGATATAAAGACAAAGAGAGAGTGAGCAATCGCAAACACAAGGGATTTGTTTCGAGGTTCGAGACCCTTGCTCTACATCCCCCCTTCGACACACGAAGGATTTCCACTATAATCGATCCCAATGGATCACCCGGTGCCGCAAACACCTACAACTCTCGGACTCCCTAGTCCGTACACACCGCAAGCCCACCGGCTCGCCGAGGCCGCACCTCAAACACGAAGTTCACACACGAACTCAAAACCATCGAGTCCCCACTAGGACCCGAAACAATGCGAACACAAACGTCCGCCTCCTCAAAGGAACAAAGTAGAACTTTGGTGATCACAACTCTTGATCACCTAAAATCCTCTCACAATAACACTCCCTATAGGATAGATATAGCAATGGATAGCTCAAGTGTTTGTGTGAGAAAATAAGGATTGAGATGGTGGAGGAAAACTCAAAAAATCACTTTTACACTCTTGATAAAACTTTCTTTTGATTGAAATATTTGCTCTCAAATATGTAGAGAAAACCTTTTGAAAGGATCAGAAAAACTGGCTTGAAAGCTCTCCTAAAATCTTAGAGAAAAATAATGACCAAACCCTCAAATTTATAGGCTGTCAAAAACTAGCCGTTGGGGTCTGTCAGACCTGTCGGTCGACCGTCCGGTCGACCGCCAACGGTCAAGAATCCGACCGTTGGAGCCTCCGGTCGACCGCCCAGTCGACCCAAAAGAACAGAGAGCACTGCTCTCAGTTTCGGTCGACTGGATCGGCAGACCGGCCATCTGCCAGGTCAAGGCGTGCACCTCGTGCACGTCGGTCGACCGAGCCGGTCGACCGACTTCAGCCCTAGTCGACTTGGTAGGTCGACTAGTCGACTTGGCTGAAGCCTGGAACAGAAAATCTGGGATTAAAATTTGGTCTTTTGGCTCACATAAAAATCCCATAAAATACATAAAAATCTACAAAAATAGTTTTTACCAATATACTTTGATAAACAAACATGCTTGCACAAAATCAAGGCATGTTATAAAAGATTTGGGACTATTTTTGTATGTTGGAAATATTGGTTCAAATGAAAACTAGTATTTTTCTAAAACTTGTTTTTCAAACTTTTTCATGATACAAAAACAAGATATTTTAAATTCATTAAAGCATAGTGTGTATGGATATGATACACTACACAATTAAGATGAAATATCTTTATTTTTGGCATTAAGCTCTAAATATGGTTTTGGATAAAAGACATGCATATAAGAAATTCCAAAAACAAAAAGTATTTTTCCAAAATGAAAGTCTTTTCTAAATCTGAAAATTCTTTATGAAAAGACAACTAAATCAAGAGTGTGTGTGTGATATATACTTGAGCAATCCACTAACTATTATATCCTTTACATTTTATCTAAAAACAAAAATCTTATACCTAGACACAAGTCTTGATCTTGGAAGTCTTCCCTTGAAGTCTTCTCATCTTCTTGACTTGGTCCAAACACGATCCAACGAGCTCAACTTATGATGTGGTCTTGATGTATAGGTTCGTGAATCAACCGGTGCTAGCTCCAAAACTTGACTTCAAATCCTTTGTTGAAGCTATGCACCTACTAAGATCTGATGATAACAACTCTGTCACTAATTAAACACAAGATCATTAGAACTATAACTACATGAGTTGATCATCATCAAAACTAGAGTGATGGGTCTTCGGGCCAACAATCTCCCCCTTTTTGATGATGACAAAACTCATGAAGTTATATATGCATGGATTAAAGTAAAGCTTCAAAGAAGCTCCCCCTTCCCTTAACTCATGCATAGAAATAAACAATATAAATACGCAATGAATGCTCACAAACATGTATGCAAATGAATGGAGATAAAACAAAATAAAACAAAATAAATCTTTTTCTCCTATTTGCAAAACAAAAACTATATGCATAAACATAAATATTACTCAACATGCATATAACTCTCAAATTCTTCTCACCCTTTTGTCAATCATCAACAAAGAGGTTGAAGTAAAAACAAAACAAATTTTTCTCCCCCTTTTTGTTCGAAACAAAGAACCAATGAAGGGGTAAAACAAACAATCAAGAAAGGTTATATGTGATATACATTCATGAAGAGGAAGACGCTAAGTTAGCTTCCCTACACATATGCATTACATGAAGAAGGGATGACAAGCCCCAATTCACATAACCCATATTATGTAATGCATAAGAGGAGATGTGAAGCTCCCCCTACACACGTGTACCACATAAAGAAGAGTTGTTAAGCTCCTCAATATACAATACACTCAACATGAATCTATATGTAGAAGAGATGTTAAGCTCTCCTTGCATATAGGCAATACAAATCAAAAATTTGAATTTTTCTTATAAAACAAAATTTTGAATTTTCTCAATAAAACAAATCTTGAGAATTTTTCTTAAAATATTTATTTTCTTAGCATAAACAACTTTATGCTTTAAACATGTAAAACAATTTTAACTCAAGCACAAATAACAAATCATATACATGTATGGAAAGAGTATACCAATAGAAATTGATACATACATATATAAGAAAACAAAATATGAGTATATACAAAAATAGAGTCAAATTGATACCAATTGAAAATATCCAATGATACCAATTGAAAATTAAGCTTAAGTGTATATATCATATAATCTACCACATGAAGAACTCGAACTAGTTAAATGAAAATGTTTGAAAACTAATCCGGAATCATTCAATCAAGGAATAAAAAATGACAATAAAGCTTAATATTCCTTTCAAAGATACAATATGAAAATCATCATAAATTTTTTATTTTTTTTAAAAAAATATTTCAAGGATATGTATGTTTTGACAATATAAGAAGTATACATACATATCCCTAAACACAATTGAGTCCATATATATAGATTTGCATGAAAGGAAAATGACTCAAGAGGTATCCATGTATATCTTAAAGTTTGGCAAAATAAACATATACATGAAATGAAAGTACATGATATAACACAAATCCAAAATGGGAATACAAGTTTAAAAATATAGGATTATCAAAACTAGGCTATACTAGCACACCAAATAGGCACAAATAAGCAATCAAATCCAACCATATATAGATTTATTTGTGACCCATAATATGTACAAGTATAAATCCTAGTGTTGACAAAAAACTATCATTTTAAACTAATATTCAATTCATGAAGCATCAAATCTTGAGAATACAAAAAAATAAGATCATGTTATATCTTATAAACTAATTGAAGAATAATTAACTAGTATAAAATAGTTTTTGAACAACTAGTTAAAGATCCTTCAAATACATCAAATCATATATACTTCATAAAGCATAACTAAATACATAAAGATTTAATCACTCATGGTCTATAAAGCTCAAAATGATCATGAAACTAAGTCATGAATTAATAAATGAAGATGTGAGTGTTTAAAAAATTCATGTAAATAGCATTTTTATGAAAGTAGTCATTCAAGCAAAAAAAAAATCATAAGTCACATTTAATAAAACAAAAACATGAAAAAATCATTTTTCATTAAAACACTAATCTTCATGGTATATGTATAATTTATTCAAAACTAACAATATACATACATATCCCAATCATAAAAGAGTCTATCAAATGTATTTGCATGAAGGCAAGAGACTCACGGGTAAACATGTATATTTATTAGATTAAATTAAAAAATACATATATATGAAGTAAAGTATAAAAATTGGCAAAGCATGTATAGATGAGAGAATCATCAAAAACTAGCCTATACATGTGCATATAGTGGGTACAAATGAGCATGAAGTGCAAATATATATATAAATCAAATGTAACTCACTATTAGTACATGTATAATACAAGTTTTGATAAAAACTACATTTAAGCATGTTATTACCACATGAAGCACAAAACAAATGAAAAACATAAACATGCTCAAAATATTATGAATGAACAAGCATGAATATAAATAAAATGGGAGTTTAGAGATTGTTACCAACTCCAAAGCTCCAATCATGGTGGTTGTCCCACCAAAACCTCCTTGATAGCGATGCATGCATCAATAAGTGTGTCCATCATATCCATTTGCATCCACCATCAAGGCACCAAATCTCTCACGTTTTGTGAGAGCCCTCACCTACATCAAATACACAAGGTGGGAATTTGGTACCCATATTTTCTTGGGTCCTTTGGGGTTAGTCTTGTAAGGAACCCAAAAATTTTTATATTAGCAAAATTAAAATGATGCAACTTGTCATAACAAAATTTTGCTAAATGGCCTTTGCGGCCACAATGTGTACATGTGTACACCTTAGAATGCTTATGTGAATGTGTATGATCGTGACGTGCAACATAAGCAAATGCATGATGATGTTGTGCATGAATGTGTGGAGTTTGTTTCTTTGAAAACATTGACTCCAACTTAGTATGGTTAAATGCACAAGAGTTCAAAGTTGAACTCAAATAATCCTTTTATTTTTTCAAATCTTTAATCTCATTAGTGGTGGCATGTAAAGCATGATGAGATAAAGAATCATTTTTCTTTTTCTTTTTAGAAACAAAATCTTTTTCTTTTCACAAATTTTTCTTTTTAAAGACTTATTTTCTTGAAAAACAAATTCTTTTTGTTTTTCCACCAAATCAATTTTATTTTTCAAAGTATTGTTTCCTTCACAAAGATCATTCAAATTAGACATGAGGGAAACATTTTCATTTTTCAAATCATCTTTTTCTTTTTCAATACATGCAACCTTATTTCTAAATGAATCATTTTTCTTTTAGCATGCAATCAAAATTTTTTTCAAATTTTTATTTTCTTTCTTAATCATGTCATATTTCTCAAGCAATTGTTGACAAAAAGAAGTGAGCTCATCATATGACATGTTATCATCCTCCTCGGATTCGGTAGTTACCTCAAGGGGGTATCCCCTTGAACCATATAGCACTTGTTGGAGGCGTCACTTTCAACATCCGAATCGCTCCCCGTATAGTATTAATCCTTTTCGTCAAGAGAGGTGAGGGTGTTCCATACTACAAAAGCCAAATCAAGATTAGCAACCCTAGATAAATAATCATCATTTAGGGTAGATCTTAAAGCATGTAGGGCTTTTATATTAGCCTCAGTGTTCTTACCATTTAAACAATATGCATTATTAGTGGTGGCAAGATAAACATGAATGCCTAAGGCCTTGAGGTACAAAGACATCTTAACCTTCCAAATTTGGATGTTAAGAATGTCAAAGGTGGGTGGTGACATGAAATCCATGGTGTGTGTACAAATATAGTGATTAGCCTAAAAATGAGGATCTTTAACTCTAGGTTGTAAGACCCAAATCAAGAGCACTTGGCTCTGATACCAATTGTAAGTTCACCTAGAGGGGGGTGAATAGGTGATGGCTAACCTAATGGTCATTAATGACAAATAATGCGGAATTAAAAATAATTATGACCTAAACTAAACTCTTACACTAATCACCACGTATAACACAAGAGTGTTGCCGAATTTCCCGTGAAGGGCTCTAGACAAACTCCTCTAGATTCCCCTGATGAGGTGTCGCGTTGGCTCTCTTGGTTGAATACAAGTGTTAGCAAACAAACCCAAGCAATTATATCAATGAGCACAAATGAATATATCAAGCATATAAAGATAGACAATAAAAGTATGCAAGATATAAAGACAAAGAGAGAGAGAGAGAGTGAGCAATCGCAAACACAAGGGATTTGTTTCGAGGTTCGAGCACCCTTGCTCTACATCCCCGCCTTCGACACACGAAGGATTTCCACTATAATCGATCCCAATGGATCACCCGGTGCCGCAACACCTACAACTCTCGGACTCCCTAGTCCGTACACACCGCTGTATGACCCGGAAAAGGAGAAGACAGGAATTGCAGTAAAAGTTTTCCTTGAATCAAATGAAAAGGATTACAACAAAAACTGTTCCTTCCGGTTACAAGGGAGGGAGAATATGAATCTTGAATTCCCCCTTTGTTTAAGGCTGGGTTCTTCGTGTGTGGCGGTGGAGAGTGAATCTTGTTCTCCGTTGACCAGATGACCGTCCTTCAGGGATCTCCTCTTCGGCCGGTAGAAAGAGTGACGCAGCTCTGTCTACCAAAACTCTAAAAGAGAAGGTAGGCGAAAGCTAGCTCGTACGTAGCGAACTTGCTGAAGAGTTGATCTGCTTCTTTTCTCTCTGTGTCGCCCTCTGTCTCTCTTCGTCCGATTGATTCTCTGATCCCCTCTTCTCATAGCAAACAGGGCTATTTATAGAGGTGCCAGGGGTGAATGTGCCCCCTAAAAATACTCCACAATGAGGGCCAACTTTCCCGCTACATGGGCGGTAACTAACTCACGTGCCTGCTAAAGACACGCCACGATGGGGGCTGATTTTCCTTACGTGTAGGCAGTGATTGGTCCCTTAACCAAGGCGGCTATAACTGAGACGCGGGTGTCAGGCCGACGCGCCTTGATGCTGAGACGCGGGGTGTCGAGCCAACGCGCCTTGATGCTGAGACGCGGGTGTCGAGCCAACGCGCCTTGATGCTGAGACGCGGGTGCCGAGCCAACGCGCCTTGATGCTGAGACGTGGGTGTTAGTCCCTCGCGTCTAGAGCTTGAAACTTTGCTTTTCAATGGCTTGTCCTCCAGTAACTTTTGGACAGCCTACAGAACCCCCTCCAAAGTTTTCGATATTCCGCAGTTAACTGGGACGGATTTCGAAATACTTTGGATTTTAGCCGTATTTGCTTTCATGACTGGACTGTTAGTGGTCCGGGTTTGATTTTATCTGGAGTTGGTCTTCGTGAGTGTACTGTTTGAACTCCTTGAAGCCACCAGAGTTGATCATGTTGAGTGTCTAGATGCACAGTCTAAACCTCCCCGATTGCTTTTAGTCTGTCACGGGTGTGCTTTAAGCCAGGAGTGGTTGGTCGTCTGCTTGCGTCAGTGTACTGTTGAACTGATTTTGCAGAAGCAGGAGGCCGAACGCAGGTTCTTTTCGAAAAGCTGAGATGGTACTGCTTTAAAGACGTGATTTCTGTAGGGTGCGTCCTTTGGCAATGGAAACGCGCCCGATCTTCCATGAGGCAGACACGATGTTGGGCCCGCTGGGTCGGACGCGGACTTTGTAGAGAGACGCGACTTTTCGAATGCATTTATGGAGATGCTGACGGGGCATGTCCATCGAAGAGGTGCGTCCCTTGGGTGCGAATCTGTGCCGTGTCATGATTACGCCGCCAGCTGGCCTGGGGAACCGGCAGGATTTCACCTTTTGGCGCGCGGACTTCCCGGTTCATTAACTGAACCGCGCCACGTGTCAAATGATGACTCGCTGCGGAGTCGTGACGCATGATCTTCGCGATGATTTGTTCCACGCGTCATGTGATGATTCGCTGCAGCTTTTATCGGGCCTTGACGGTCGTGCGGTCATTAAGGCCAGCGGTTTTAATCAATGAACCATTAATGACCGTTATCAGGGGTTGCCTATAAATAGGACCCCCCCCTCTCCTTAACAGCGGCTGCTGCTCTGTTTGAGAACGAGTACTCTGAGGGACTCTGCCTTCTCCCTTCAAGGACCCTATCAGGGGTTTGCCTCCATGGATGAAGGTGCCTCTGTGGATGAAGATGACCCAGAGCTTTCATGCTTCTGTTTGGTCTCTTCAATGGATTACCACTGTCAAGTGATTTCAATGGCAGGAAGCGTCTCCTTGAGCACTTTTTACGTCCGCGTCCCAACGCAGATAGTTCAACTCTTAACAGAGGCTTCTGCGGGTATGCCATGCCCACTTACCATGATATTTTAGATCCAACCAAGTTTGAATTTCAGTATACCTCTTAAAGAGATATCATCTGGATCTTCTTGTGAAGTCGTGGTTGGTGCATTCCTTCTGGAATTTGCGCCGCCAACTTCCTCTCTGGACGTGAGTGCTGAAATCCTTGGCACTTGGCGCGGGCTTTGCTCATGAAGCTCGCGTTGTAAGGCCATTGACTTGGATGAATTCCAATTGGGCTGAAATTTTCAGACCCGAATCTTGCAACTCCTGTTTATTCAACAGAGAGATGGCAGTTTTCAGCGTTTGAAGTTTTTCGCGTCTTGTGCTTTTAGGCGCGGGCGTAAGATGAGGCTGCATTTGAATCCTGTATGTTCCACAGTTCCGATTCGCGTCTGTCTCTGTTGGCGCGGTAGACTTACTGCGCGGGTCATTCCCGCGTTTGAAGTCCTCCACAATAGCCGCGTCTGTCACTTAGTTTCTTTGTTGAAGTACACTAAGTTCCAGATTTTCTAACCCTCTTGTTTACTCCTTGTAGGTAGGCTCGATTGTTCGTTTTCAGGTTCGCTGGGCCCCTGGAAGAATACTTTCAGCCGGCGGACTTGTTCGATGTTCGTCCACAAGGGAATATATTATGGTCCTCGTCATCCACAAGGGAATATATTACGGTCCCTGACGAGGACTTAACCCTCGTCAAGATCTCTTTGGACGTCACGCACCCGTCATGCTTGCGGGCTGGTCACGGTCAGAGTGAGTATGGCGGCGAGGGGGTTCCGGCGGTTGTGGTGGCGGATAAGATCCTCTTCCTCTCCCACTCCAGAAGTGACATCGAGGACTCTCCATGTCTGCTGGATGGCCTGCTGGGGAAAGAGATGTTAATGAATGAAGGGTTGCAGGACTTTCTGCTGTCAACAGACCTCAAGAACACCATTGCTCTTAGCTTAGTCAGCTAGGGCTCTTTCGATGTTTACATCATGCATCGTGGTGTAATCAGCTTCTATTGTAGCCACAAAACATCGCGCACTTGGAATCAGACGCGGCTTTAAGGAGTGAGTGCAACCTCTGAGAGAGAGAGGGACTTCTTTGTACCCCTTAATTGTAACACTCAATCTTATTGTATAAGAGAGCGTTTTTGACTGTAACACTCAATCTTATTGTATAAGAGAGTGTTTTTGTATCACTTTCATATGCCTGGATATAAATAAAAGTAACACTTTTCTTTCTTTGCCTCTTTCATTGTCTTGAACTTTTTGTCTTCAGTTAGACGCATAGAAGCAAAGAGTCTTTGACTTTGTCAAAATTATGATGGTAATTTTAATAAGTCAAACTTTGTAGGGAAAGATCCTATTTCAGGAACTCTCACAATACTGTCAGAGGTGTAATATTAACTTGACAGAGATGAAGTAATTTTGGTGGACCTGCCACTTTATAAGAGAAAGCGACAAGTAGAATTGGTACCCCCAGGGAGGATGAACTTTTATCAAGTGTTTGGGATTAACTTGATTGAGCTCAGCTGGGGATTTGATGGAAACACTGTTGATGGTGTAGTATTAACCTAACAATATTTTTTTAGGTAGACTTGTTATTCTGTTGAAGAGAATAACAAGTGAGACTAGACTCGTGGAGAATCTAGGAAAGTTTGTTACCGTTAGAGGTGTGGTATTAACTTAACGGGTTGAAAGTGGTCTTGTCAGAAGTGTAATGTTAACTTGACAAGGATGTGAGTCAGAGGTGTGATATTAACTTAACTCAGAAGTGTCACTGTCATAGGTGTAATGTTTAACTTGACAGTGAGGGTAATGCTAGAGGTGTAATGTTGAACTTAGCATTGGTCATCTCGGCTTGGATAAGGAAGTCGAGGAAAAGGTCAAAGCCATAGGTGTATTGTTGAACTTAGCAATGACTTGGGTGCTAGAGGTGTGGTGTTAACTTAGCATCAGTCATCTCGGCTTGGATAAGGAAGTCGAGGAAAAGGTCAAAGCCATAGGTGTATTGTTGAACTTAGCAATGACTTGGATGCTAGAGGTGTGGTGTTAACTTAGCATCAGTCATCTCGACTTGGATAAGGAAGTCGAGGAAAAGGTCAAAGCCATAGGTGTATTGTTGAACTTAGTAATGACTTGGATGCTAGAGGTGTGGTGTTAACTTAGCATCATCCATTTCAGCTTGGATAAGGAAGCCTGAAGAAAAGTGACTGTCAGAGGTGTAATATTAACCTGGCAGAAACTTGATTACTGTTTAGAGGTGTGGTGTTAAACTTTAACAGTAATTTGTCAGAGGTGTAATATTAACTTGACAAAGATTGCCTCATGATAAGAGCAATTTTGAGGACCTGTCATTCTATTGGTGAGAATTGACAAGTGAAAATTTTGAAGTGCCAGAGGTGTAGTGTTAACTTGGAAAATTTGAAAATTTGATACTCCGTGTAGAGTTGACAAACAAAACTTGTACTCGACAAGGAATATTGAAAAGTTTCCATTACCAGAGGTATAGTGTTAACTTAGTAATGATTGTATTTTGTAAACCTACCATTCTGTGGATGAGAATTGGTAAGGAATTTTGGAGGAAAGAGTGGAGCCAAGTCCACTTTAGGATTTTTAGCAAACCCTCAGCTATCAACGGATTTGAGGTGCCTTTACCAACTACCATTTGAGTTGGGCTAGCCATGCTATTCCCCTCAGCATGATGAGTTGTCGAAGACTTATGTTGGGCTTAGGAGCCAACATTTTCTTCTATCCTTAGCCGTCGGAGGCGTCGGATGTTTGATCAGAGGTGTACTTTTAACTTGATCAGCGGGAGAATACCATCTAAGGATAGTATTTCTTCAGGAACCTGCCATTGATCGGCATCATGAGTGTATCGCCATTCGAGGTTATGAGGCGATATGACCCATTTGAGTAGACTGACTCTACTACAAATGGTCCTTACCACTTGGGCTGAAATTTGCCTTTTGTCTTGTGCGTCATTACCATGGGTCTTCTGACGGCTAAGACAAGATCGCCTTTCTTGAAAGTTCGCATTTTAACTTTCTTGTTGAAGGCTTTGGTAATTCGAGCCTGGTAGAGCTCGATTTGCTGTTGGGCCTGCAGACGCTTACCGTCTAAGGCCTCCAATTCCTGGAGTCGCTGTCGATGCTTCTCCTCTGTTGTCATCTCCACTGTCAGGGCGACGCGTAGAGATGGAATCTGGATTTCGAGTGGAAGGACGGCTTCGCACCCGTATACCAAAGAAAATGGCGTAGCTTTAGTTGGGGTTCGCACAGCTGTGCGGTAAGCCCATAAGCATTCACCCAGCTTGTCATCCCAATCACGTTGACTTTTTAAGACGAACTTCTTAAGAAGCTTGCCAATGGTCTTGTTGAAAGCTTCCGCGAGGTTATTAGTGGCAGGATAGTATGCCGTTGAGGACACACTCTGGATTCTGAACTTAGCGCAGAATCTCTGGAAAGCCTGGCTGATGAATTGAGGCCCATTGTCATGGACAATTCGCCGAGGTACGTCGAAACGGTAAATAACGTGGTGTTTCACGAACTTGATCACGTTCGACGACTTGACTTCCTTCAAGGGAATGGCCTCAGCCCACTTAGAGAAATAATCGGTTATTGCCAGAATGAACCGATGTCCTTTTTGTAGGCTGTCTAAAAATGACTAACAGACCAGCCATTAAGGAAGCAGAGTCTCAAGCTCTAGACGCGAGAAATCGATGCTAGCGTCTCAGCATTAAGACGCGTTGGCTCTACACCCGCGTCTCAACGTTCAGACGCGTCGGCCCGAAGCCTGCGTCTCAGCATCAAGACGCGTCGGCCCGAAGCCCGCGTCTCAGCATCAAGGCGCATCGGCCCGACGCCCGCGCCTCAGCATCCAGACGTGAAGGCCCGAAGCCCGCGTCTCAAGGCGCGTTTGGCTCGACGCCCGCGTCTCAAACTCCAAGGCGCGTTTGGCCCAACGCCCGCGTCTCAGTTGCAACTGCCCTGATTGCGGGGCCAGTCACCGCGCATGTAGCGGGTAGTGGCCCCTCATTCGGGAGCGTTTTCAGGAGGCACCTTCACCCCCTGAGATCCCTATAAATAGCCTTGTTTGCTATGAAGAGAGGATCGGAGTTTTTGGAGAAGGGAGAGAACTTTAAGAAGATCGAAGCTTGGGCAGAAGATTGGAGTTTTGAAGAGAGAGAGCTTTGAGATAAGGCATCATCAAAAATCGATCGAATCCAGGCAGGAGGATCATCAAGAGAGAAGCACGACTCTTCAGCGAGCTTACTGAGTACTAGCCGCTCTTCGCCTACCTCCTCTTTGAGAGTTTTGGTAGACGGAGCTGAGTTACTCTTTCTACCGACCGAAGAGAAGACCCCCGACGGTCCAGGACGGTCATCTGGTCAACGGAGAACAAGATTCACTCTCCATCGCCACACGAAGAACCCAGCTTTAAACAAAGGGAAGATTCAGACATCCTCCCTCCCTTGTAACTGGAAAAGAGGGAAGAGTAGTTCTTTTGGTTGTAATCGTTTCGCTTGAATCAAGGAAATCTTTTACAGCTAAAACCACTTTCTCCGACCACCAGGATTTTCCGGCCCCCTACAAGAGATGGCGACTCTGCTGGGGATGACGAGACACGGCCCCCTACATTACCAATCTTGAGGGGCCATTGAAGATCAAGAAATTCGAGCGAGGAGATGAATAGTTGGAGAGAGAAGGAAGTTCTTTTTTTCAGAGAATGCGTTCGTTCGGAGAAGAAGATACATCTCTCTAACTGTTGCCTTTTATAGGCACAGAGATTCGCGAAGATACGCAGCGTTTGGCCCAATAAACGCTGCAGCGAATCGCTGCCTGACGCGTGGAGCCAAATCATTGTTTGAACAGGGAAGATCATGCGTCGCGACCCCGCCGCAAGTCAGAAGTTGACACGTGGAGCAGTTCATTTAATGAACCGGGGGATCCGCGCGCCAAAAGGCGAAATCTCGCCGTTTCCCCAGGCCAGCTGGCGGCGTAATCATGACATGGCACAGGCGCGCGCCCCAAAGTACGCGGCTCTTCGGTGGACATGCCCCGAAATCTTCTGACGAGACACGGCGATCTACTCGGATGTGTCCAAGCCCTCGTCGCAGGCAAGAAGCCACCCAGACCCGGGAAAGGCTCATGCTAAAAGAATGAGTCAACTGGAGCAGCGCCTCGAGGCCCTTACCAACCGTAAAGGCCTCCAAGAAGCAGGAGTGGTCCGGCCCTATCCGGCCGAGTGGGACTTAGTCCCGTACCCTCCTAAGTTCAAGGCTCCAACTCTCCAAGCATTCGACGGGAAGGGGTCACCCAACCAGCACATCTACTACTTCAAATCCCAGACCGGGAATGTGGTAGATAACGATGCCATCCTGGCGCGACTGTTCATCGGCACCCTGAAAGGGTTGGCCTTTGAATGTTCATGAAGCTCCCGGAAGGTTCCATCAAAAACTGGGGCGACTTGGAGAAGCTGTTTCTAACACGCTTCTTCGAAGATGATTCGGAGGTCACAATGCCTACCCTTTTAGCTACAAAACAGCGAAAGGGAGAGTCCGTCAAGTCTTTCGTAGAAAGATTTCGGAACATGGCACTCCGATGTCCAAGCGGCATGACCCAGGCCACCCTGGTGGAAACATGTCGCCATAATCTCCAAACCTCACTCCTTGCTCAAATAGGAGTTGCTGAAAGCCGCACCTGGAAACAATTAGTCCAGCAAGGTGAACAGGCTGAGGAGATTGTCGCCCGCGTCAGAGCGGAAGAAGGTAAGCCCAGGCCAGAGAGGTCGACAAGGCGTGCACCAGACACCTCCCTCCAGACGAAGCGGAAGGATAATTTGGCGACGGAGACCAAATCTCCCACCAAACCTCAAACAGGCAGGGCAAGTGGCTCTTCAAGCCAGCCGCGCCCCAACAAGCAGTATTCCTTCAAGGAGGAACACGTCGATTCGCTCTTCAAGCTACTCAACAAGAGCAATCGACTGAAGCTCCCTGAAATTAGGCGCCCGGAGGAAGTCGGCAAGACCGACAATCCCACCTACTGCTTATACCACAGGATGCTCGGTCATCCTACCAAAAGCTGCTACGTCTTTAAGGACATCCTTCAAGCTCTGATTGACGCGGAGGTATTAAAACTCCGACCGGAGCAGAAGAAGATGACGGCCAACATGACGTCGATTCTCCAGTTTGGGACACGACCCCCGACACCCGTGGGGGTGATCTCTGTCCCGAAAGGAGAACTGAGGGTGGTCAACACAGACCCTCATCAGCAGCAGGAGAAAGGCTTGGTACCCGTCCCTACACTTCGAGGGGAAATCATGTGGGTCCACCCTGACCTCGTCGACGAGCAACAATGGACGACTGTGACCAACAGGAAGTCCAAAGGTAAAGGGAAGGCTTCATCTTGCCATGTGATATGCGCCTCCTCTCGAGAAGCGGACACTGATGTTCCCTCGCTGACTGACTCAGAAGAGGAAACAATAGTCCTGGCCGCAGAGCCCAGCCAACCTACGGCGGGGACCCGTTCAGGACAGGCATACTTGAAGCAGTACGGCGAGACAGCAGCGGCTTCTCCGCAACCAGCCGTGGAACCAGCCAAGCCCTCCTCTAAACAGCCTGGGGAGAAGCAGAAAGAAACTCGGTTTTCTCGAGTTCTTGCGAAAGGTGTAACGGAAGGATCCTCGACACCTTACAGTTTTGATGTCTTGGCTCAATTAGCTAACATCCCGGCACGCATTACCTTGTATGAGCTCCTGAGGCTATCAAAGTCAACCAGAGAGGCTCTACAAGAAGCTTTGGCCAATGCTGAGGTCTTCATGACTCGTGTGCCAAGGGAGAAAGATGTAGAGGATTGCCTCCACGCCTCCCCAAATGCTCCCTGCATCACCTTCACAACAGATGACATGCAGGTTAAAGGGAAGCATGACCGACCCCTATACTTCACAGGGTATATTGGGTCATCCGAGGTGAACCGCATCCAGGTAGACCCAGGGTCCGCGCTGAGCATCATACCTCGCCGGGTTATGCAGTTTCTAGGCATTCCTACCCATCGTCTGAGCCCTACCCAGACGACTATTTACGGGTTCAATGCCAACAGCTCCCGCCCAATGGGGAAGATCAAGCTCAAATGCCAGATCGGGAGCCTCAAGTCAGAAGTGACGTGTTACGTCATTGACGCGGACACTTCCTACAACCTGTTGCTGGGACGACCATGGATTCACCGCAATTCCATCGTTCCCTCTACTCTCCACCAAGTCATGAAATACATTGACGAGAGTGGACAGGTCCGAACGTTGATTGCCGAAAGGCATCCGTTTAAAGGGGTTGAAAATTATTTCACGGATTCCCTCTTATATCAGGATCCGGAGGAGACTAATGAAACCCCACAACCAGAGGAGCCAGACTCTGGTAATGAAGCTGACATTGAGCCAGAGAAAGAAGAGTGCCGGTGGGAGTTGGAACCACTTGTAAAGAGCACTAATAAGCTCGATGTTGATACCACCGACGATGCAGGCGGTTGGTATATTAATGAAGATTTAGATTTCGCGTATTTCCCTGCGTGTGAGTCTGATTCAATACCGTCGGATACCACTACCGACGTGGACGATGACCTCTGGTCGGCAATAGATGCTTTGACATCTTTGCATGTACCGGTGAAATCATCCTTCGGGACATACCAAGATAATGGTGACGCGCAAGAGTCTGTATTCATGGTTCCAGCCAGACGAAAAGGCCAAAGACCAATATTTTTGGGCGAATCGCGTCTGAACCAATGCCCCACGAAGAATCGGAAGGTGAGGATGAATCCCCTCAGTTCGATCATTATGAACCGAGAACGCTCAAGATGATGAAGCGCATGGGGTATGATCTAACCAACAGGCCAGGATTGAACTTCAGAAAAGGAAGAAGAACACTGCTTCGATCCTTTGTACCGAAGGGAAAAACCCCTGATTACTATCATCAGACGCGCCGGGGGTTGGGCTATATATCAACTCCAGTGCCATCAGCCTCTGATTCGGAGAGACTGTTAAGCCATGACTGCTCATCAGACACGTCGTCATGGGAATCAGATGTCAGTGTTGGCAACATCTTCAAAGGGCTTTCAGTAAACATGGTTTCGACAAGCCATCTGGAGGATGAAGATGAAGAAATGATCCAATCCGATACAGATCCTTGGATCAAACATTTGAATGCTCTTTGGGACATCCGCTTTGAACAGCGTGAGCCACCCACAGAAGACGAGGTTGTTCAAGTCAACCTAGGAGATGAAGACAATCCTAAACCCATCTTCATAAGTGACGGCCTGTCGCCTCCAGAGAAGAAGGATTTAATATCTCTTGTACAAGAGTATATAGATGTCTTCGCCTGGAATTATGAGGACATGCCTGGACTTGATCCTCAAGTGGCTATGCATCGCCTCAACATCAATCCGGACATGAAGCCTGTTAAACAACAGCAGCGACGGTTCCGTCCAGAGATAATGGAGGCAATCCAATCAGAAGTCAGGAAGCTTATTGACTCCGGCTTTATCAGGGAGGAACAGCATCCCGACTGGGTAGCCAACATCGTCCCCGTCGCCAAGAAGAACGGGAAGATCCGGATCTGCATCGACTTCCGTGATCTAAACGAGGCCTGCCCCAAAGACGAATTCCCATTGCCAATCACAGATGTCATGATTGACAATACTTGTGGATTCGAGCGAATGTCCTTTATGGACGGGTTCTCAGGATATAATCAAATCAAGATGTATCCCGATGACGAAAAGCACACCTCCTTCAGGACACCTCTAGGGGTATATTGCTACACCGTCATGCCCTTCGGTCTGAAAAATGCGGGGGCAACCTACCAAAGGGCCATGAATGCCATTTTCCATCGGCAGATACGCAAAACGGTGGAATGTTATGTCGACGACATCGCGGTGAAAAGCCGCACTAAAGGTGATCACATAGCAGACCTGAGGGCGGTCTTCGACATCATGCGGGCTCATCAATTGAAGATGAACCCCACCAAGTCCTTCCTGGGGGTAGCCAGTGGCAAATTCCTAGGGTTTGTTGTGACTTCCACAGGAATCCATTTGGATCCGGAGAAAGTCCGTGCTATCCAAGAGATGCAACCCCCCAGAAGCCTCAAGGAGCTCAGAGGATTACAAGGACGATTGGCATACATCCGCAGATTCATTTCAAATCTCTCCGGGAGATGCCAACCCTTCGCTAAGCTGATGAAGAAGGGCGTTTCGTTCATTTGGGACGACGCTTGCCAGCAAGCATTTGAGGAGATCAAGCACTACCTCACCCAACCACCAGTCCTGGCAGCTCCGGTATCCGGAAAGCCTTTCCTGGTGTACGTCCGATCAATGGATCATTCTTTGGGAGCTCTACTAGCTCAGAATGATGACCAGGGGCGAGAACAAGCAATCTACTACCTAAGTAGAACGATGATCGGAGCCGAACATCGGTATAACCCGATCGAGAAGGAATGTTTGGCACTGGTGTTCGCCATTCAGAAAATGCGACACTATCTGGTGGGCCAAACCATAAATGTCATATCCAAAGTCAACCCCCTGAGGTTACTTATGACAAAGCCTTCTTCACTAAATGGCCGGCTGGCAAAATGGGCCATATTGCTATCACAATATGAGATGCATTTTCTGCCACAAAAAGCCATTAAAGGACAAGCGGTGGCGGACTTCCTAGCTGAACACCCAGATCCCAGGGCAGCCAAACTCTACGAGGATCTCCCAGATGAGGTCGCCGAAGTCTGCCTAGCTCAGACGTCGTTCGAAAGTCAAGTATGGCAACTTTTCTTCGACGGTGCATCAAGGGCAAGCTCGAAGGGACACACAGTAGCGGGGGTAGGAGTGGTACTCGTCTCCCCACAAAATTACGTGATTCCCCGAGCTATCTCGTTAACCGAGCCCTGTTCCAACAATGTGGCGGAATACAACGCTCTTTTGATTGGGATGCAATTCGCCGATGAGATTGGCGTTAAAAATCTCGAGGCATACGGTGATTCTAAACTCATCATCAGCCAAGTTCGCGGAGAGTATGAGGTCAGGCATGAAGATCTAGTACCCTACTACAACGCGACAATCCACATGGCCGAGAGGTTTTCAAACTTCTACATCGACCATGTACCGCGCAAGCAAAATGCGCATGCAGATGCACTTGCATCCCTTGCTGCCTCCTTAGCTCTTCCAGCTGGAGCAATGGAGAAGGTATTCGTCTATAGCCACGACCTATACTGCCCAAAAAGTCCCCTCGGAGACTACCAGAGGTCAACGGGAGATCGTCGCGGTAAGGAAACACTTGAAGTGTCGACCGATCCAGAGCTTAAAGACTGGCGATTCCCCTACATTGATTTTGTCTTATACGGCATCTTGCCCGAAAACACCAGGGAGGCGGCTGCCATCCGAAGGAAAGCCTCCAAATTCTACTACAATGCGATTTCGCGAACATTGTATCGTAGATCGCATGATGGGATCCTGCTCCGGTGCCTCTCATCAAAAGAAGCCCACGAAGTGTTGAAAGAAGCCCACGATGGTACGTGTGGAGCTCATCAACCTGGCCCGAAGCTGGCAAACCGACTCCAAAGATTGGGTTACTACTGGCCCAAGATGGTTGCCGATGCTGTTGCCTATGCCAAAAGATGTCACGCCTGTCAAATACATGGCGATTTCATCCATCAAGCACCAGGATACCTCCACTCTACGACCTCTACCTGGCCGTTCGAAATGTGGGGGATGGACGTGGTTGGTCCTATCAGCCCACCATCATCAAAGGGACATCGGTTCATCCTAGCGATAACCGATTACTTCTCAAAGTGGGCCGAAGCTATCCCTTTGAAAGAGGTGAAATCTTCTAACGTGATCAAGTTCGTGAAACATCACGTTATTTACCGCTTCGGTGTGCCTCGGCGGATTGTCCATGACAATGGACCCCAGTTCATCAGCCAGGCTTTTCAGAGATTCTGCGCCAAGTTCAGAATCCAGAGTGTGTCATCAACGGCATACTATCCGCCCGCTAACGGCCTCGCAGAAGCTTTCAATAAGACTATTGGCAAGCTTCTCAAGAAATTCGTCTCGAAAAGTCAACGAGACTGGGACGATAAGTTGGGCGAATGCTTATGGGCCTATCGCACGACTGTGCGAACCCCAACTAAAGCCACGCCATTTTTCTTGGTGTACGGATACGAAGCCGTCCTTCCACTGGAAATCCAAATTCCATCTCTTCGCGTCGCCTTGACAGCGGAAATGACAACAGAGGAGAAGCATCGACAGCGACTCCAAGAATTGGAAGCCTTGGACGACAAGCGTCTGCAGGCCCAACAACAAATCGAGCTTTACCAAGCTCGTATCACCAGAGCCTTCAACAAGAAAGTCAAAACCCGAACTTTCAAGAAAGGCGACCTCGTCTTAGCCGTCCGAAGACCCATGGTCATGACACACAAGACGAAAGGAAAATTCCAACCCAAATGGGAAGGACCATTTGTGGTAGAGTCAGTCTACTCAAATGGATCGTATCGCCTCATAACCTCAAATGGCGATACACTCATGATGCCAATCAATGGCAAATTCCTGAAGAAATACTATCCCTAGATGGCATTCTTCCACCGATCAAGTTAAAAATACACCTCTGATCAAACATCCGACGCCCTCGACGGCTAAGGATAGAAGAAAATGTTGGCTTTTAAGTCCAACACAAGTCTTCGACAACTCATCATGCTGAGGGGAATAGCATGGCTAGCCCAACTCAAACGGTAGTTGGTAAAGGCATGACAAACCCGTTGATAGCTGAGGGTTTGCTAAAAATTCTAAGTGGACTTGATTCCACTCTTCCCTCCAAAAATCCCTTACCAATTCTCATCCATAGAATGGTAGGACCACACAAATGCAATCATTACCATGTTAACACTATACCTCTGGTAATGAATACTCTTTGTCGAGTACAAACCTGGCTTGTTAACTCTGCATAGAGTAACAAACTCTCAAATTTGTCAAGTTAACACTATACCTCTGGCACCTCAAATTCCACTTGTCAATTCTCATCAATAGAATGACAGGTCCTCAAATTGCTCCTATCGTAAGCAAATTCTTGTCAAGTTAATATCACACCTCTGACAAACTACTGTTTAAGTTAACATTACACCTCTAAGCAGTACATCGAGTGCCTGTCAAGTTAATATCACACCTCTGATAGTCACCTTTCTTCAGACTTCCATATCGAAGCTGAAATGGACGATGCCAAGTTAACACTACACTTCTAGCATCCGAGTCATTGCTAAGTTCAACAATACACCTATGGCTATGACCTTTCCTTGACTTCTTTAAGCCGAGACGACTAATGCCAAGTTCAACATTACACCTCTAGCATTTCTATCACTGTTAAGTTAAACATCACACCTATGACAGTGACACCCTCAATTTTCCCAAATAAAACTGAGATGCTGATGAGTTAGGTTAATACACACCTCTAACTCACATCCTTGTCAAGTTAACATTACACTTCTGACAAGACTACTTCTAAACCGTTAAGTTAATATCACACCTCTAACGGTAAAAATCCTACTAGATTCCCCACGAGTCTAGTTTCATTTGATATTCTCCCCAACCGAGTATCAAATTCATTTTGGAGGCAGTGTTGGTTAACATTACACCAATAAACAATGCTTCCATCAAAATCCCCAGCTGATCTTAAATCAAGTTAATCCCAAATCCTTGATAAAAGTTCACCTTCTCTGGGGGTACGCACTCCACCTGTCACTTTCTTTTATAAAGTGGCAGGTCCACCAAAATCATTCTTTTGCTTCTAAAACAAGACGTTCAAGACAACAGAAAGAGGCAAAAAGAAAAGTGTCACTTTTATTCATATCCAAACACATGAAAGTGATACAAAACGCTCTCTTATACAATAAGATTGAGTGTTACAATTAAGGAATACAAAGAAGTCCCTCTCTCTCTCTGAGGCCGTACTCACTCCTTGAAACTGCATCTGATCCCAGGTGCACAATTGGAACCGGTTGCACTTTGATGCATGACGCCAACTTCGAAAGCGCCCTAGCTGACTAGGCCAAGAGCAATGGTGTTCTTGAGGTCCGGTGGCAACAGAAGGTCCTGCAACCCTTCGTTCAGGCGCGTCTCTTTCCCTAGCAGACCATCCAACAAACATGGAGTAACTTTTGGGGTGAGAAAGGAAGTTTAGGAGTCATCACAAAGGATGCCACCCTCCACTCGGTCCAGCGGCAGCAGAAAGTCCTGCATTCATCACCATCCCTTTCCCCAGCAGGCCATCCAACGGAATGTCCTCGATGTCACTTCTGGAGTTGGGAGAGGAAGAGGATCTTCTCCGCCACCGTAACCGCCGGACCACCCTCGCCGATACTCGGCCTATCCATCTCTTGCACCAGATCTGAAGAGACCTTGGCGAGGGTTGGGTCCTCGTCAGAGATATAATTTAATCTCTCACAAACGACGAGGACCATAATTTAATCTCTCACAAACGAACGTGGAGCAAGTTCGCCAGCCGGTATATTCTTTCTGGGGCCCAGCAAACCTGAAAAAGGACAAGCAAGCCTACCTGCAAAGAATAAGCAAGAGAGTCAGAAAATCTGGAACTCAGTACATTTTCTATAAAGGAAACTGAGTAACAGAACGCGGCAGCCATTCAAGACTTCAGACGCGGGAATGACCCGCACAGTCAAACAGACGCAAGTCAAACTGCGCCACGCATAGGATTCAAACGCGGCCTCAGTTTGTACCCGCGCCTAATGCACCAGACGCAGAGAATTTCAGAACGCCAAAAATTGCCATCTCTCTGTTGGGTGAACAGGAGTTGCAAGATTCAGGTCTGAAACGCGCCAAGGCAGTAAAACGCAATGGGCAAAGCCAGCGTCAAGCGCCTGCATTCAGAGAAGTCACTGGCACAAATTCCAGAGGAAGAATGCACCGGGACTTCATTCAGATCATCATGCCGAAGTTCAGGCTATACACATCATCGGGGGACATACCAGCAGAGACCTCTGGCCAGAGTTGGCCTCTCTGCACCCAAACGCAGGCGTCCAAGATGATCCGAGAGGGGGTTCTTCTTGAAGAGACCAAACCGAAGCGTGAAAGCTCTGGGTCATCTTCATCCTCGGAATTACCTTCGTCCATGCAGACGGAGTCCCTATCAAGAAACTCTTTTCTGAAGAAGGTAGGACTTCTCAGAGCAATCCACCAAAGAGAAATAATCCAAGCTTGGATTATAGAAGGGGAGCGCACCCTATTTATAGGCAGGCCCTAATAACTGCCATTAATGAGGCGTTAATTGGAACCGCCACGCACGATTGTCAAGGCCCAGTGAAGGATTGACGCGTGGAACGCCGCTTTGGGAACCGTCGCAAGCGCCGGTTTTCAACCGCCCGCATCGGTTTTGCGTCCAAGGGCAGTAACTCCTGAGTCCAATAAGGAGTTGACGCGTGGATAACTGCCTTGGGAATCAACGGATGACTCGGAATCCCAATCGACAGTGAAGACCTGACGAGCAAAGATCTCCTAAAATCTTGAGTCAGATCACATTAGACGCAGAGGGAAAGCCGCGTCCCTTCAGCAGACAAGGCTGCATCTCTCCCGTCTGCCCGATCCGCGCAAGACAGATTTGCGTTATTCAGAGCTGCGTCTCACCTTGTGATTGACGCTGCGTCTCAGGGACTGACAGCCGCGTCTTACTTTACGGATCAATGCCGCGTCTCATCTTTTGATCGACGCCGCATCTTATCAAGAAGACCGCGTGCCGATTCGTGATTGACGCCGCGTCTCATCAAAAGGACTTGTAGAATCTAAGTTCTTATGAAATGATGACCGCGTCTCACTTTATGATTGACGCTGCGTCTCAGTAAAAGGACTTAGTAAAATCTAAGTTCCGATAGACTAACGATCGCGTCTTACTCTGTGATCACCGCCGCGTCTCAGTAAAAGGACTTAGTGAAATCTAAGTTCCGGTAGACTGATGACCGCGTCTCACCCTGTGGGATTAATGCCGCGTCTCGCCAAGACCGCGTCATTAAAAGAACTTAGCCCTACCTAAGTTCAGTAATCACAACTAGTGATCAAGAGTTGGACTCATCCACAACAGGACAAAGAAATTGGGACAAAAGCTTTAAAGAAAACTTCTATTATATCAAAAAATGATAGAAGTGGATACAAACACTCTTAATAAATAGAGTGTCCCTTTTCTTTACAAAAAAAAAAAAAGAAGAAAAGAAGGCTAAATGTCCTGGCTCGCCAAGGAACGGATTTGTTCCCTAAGGCGGTGAATCTCATGCTGGCGCGTCCTCTCAGCCTCCATGATAGCCCGGTCCCGCAGCTCCGTCTCAGATAAGAAACTTCTGGCAGCCAGCTGCATCCGCAGAGATTCCACCCTGGAAGATTGCAGGGATAGACTCTCTTCAGCACGCGCCGTAGCAGCCCGTTGCTCCTCAAGCTCCTTTTTGAGGGAAACAAGTTTCTCCTCATTTAGCGCAAGAACAGCTTCCGCCTTGGCGATAATGTCCCGAGTTCTGAGGATGACCTGCTCCGTGCTCTGCACACTGAGCTCAGATTCCCTCGAATCTCCGGCTAATTTTTGAAATTCAGCCTTGGAATATTCAAGGTCACGGACCTCGGCAGTGATCTGCGCCTCCGCCTCCTGTCGCTCCCGTTCCTGAGCAGCTAGAAGCCTAGTCAGGATGGCCTGGGCCTCACCGGAAGAACCAGCATCTTCCAAAGATTCCAGCTCCCGCAGGTTATCTCCAAGTTGCTCTACCACCTGCAGGCATGCCCTGGCAAGTGAAGGGCCTCCCGCCAATTCGACGCTCACGGCCATATTTTCAAGAAGCCTCTGGGCGAACTGGAAGGTGCTGTGTCCACGGAAGATGAGATCAATACATGATCCCATCGAGGTGAAGAATTGTTGCACCATCTGACGTGCCAGCTCCCCCATGTCTTCACCACCTAAGAAGCTTCCCGACCCTTTTTCTGTCACGGGATAAGGGATATAGGGCGGGTCTTCTCGCACGAGAGCCGTGCCGGCCGTCGATGTGGCAAGAGCAAGACTACCCACTGGCGCTTCCTGGAGCGCTGCCTCTGCAGGAGCTTCCACGACCAAGGAAGGAGCTGTAAGCACAACCTCTTCAGAAACTTCCACCGAGGATTGAGCTGTGTGGCCTTCTGGAAGGGTGCTGATCGTCAGACTCCCCACCTGAGCCCCCTCAGTCAGAGCTGCCTTACTAGGTTCGAGGTCCAGAGGCGTCGAGTCCTGTAGAATGGGAGTCTCCCCAGCTTCAGCAGTAGCCTTCTCCACCGGCGGAGTGAAAGCCTCCTCAGCCTCAATGGTTGTTTCCCCTCCTGGCAAAGTGGAAGGCTCCCCAACTTCAACAGCTACCCCCTCCGAGATGCGTGAGAACTTACTCGGGTCAGGAAAAGCAGGTTCATGGCCGTAGTCGACTTTATCTTCAAAGTCGCTTTCCGTATCAGACGCGGAAGACGACAGTTCAACGCAAAGGTCCTCGGTGACCGGGGCCTTGCCACCAATCACCCCAGTGGTAGGACTAGGGTCGATTATCCGAGCGCTGGAGATGAAGACACTAGGAGGCCCTGACCGCTGTGCCTTGTCTCTCCCTTCACGAGCAGAAGAAGGCTCAGACCGAGCTGAGAACCCTGGAATTTGGACATTCCCTCCCACGAGCTGTACTTCCTTGTCAGCTATAGTGAGTTTGTCAACCAACTCCCCCTCTCCCGCAATCTTACAGGTCCCTCTGTGCGACCTAGGAGCACAGATTAAACTGGGGAGATTTTTATCCTCTGGCGGTTCCTCAACCATGATAAAGAGGTCTTCAGGACAGTCCTCAACTCCAGCAGAAATGCCTTCCGAGGGAGAGACTTCTGTTGCTAAATCCCTCCGAGCCCTCTTCGAAACAGGACCAGCAGTTGAGGTAGGACCCCGACGACGCTTACTCACCAATTCTTGAGCCTTGGTGGTAGAAGGCCCCTCCTGTGGCCCTAGCTTGGTTCTACTCCGGGTTACTCGGAGCTCCTCTCTTGAGCCTCCCTCGGCTTCTCTCTGAGATGCTCTCTCCAGCTCTTTCTGGACCTTTAAATACTGGGTGATCATGTGCGAGCATTTGCCAGACTCCGACTGTGTTTTGAGATAGGCATTAATGCCCTCAATACCTGTATACCCAGGAGCAAAATCCGGTGACTGGTTTACCCGAGAATACCAGGTGCAGAAAGTGAAGCTGGTAAGGTTCTTCGGCTCCTCGACGGGCAAACGGAAAGTTGCCTCTGTCCCCCAGCCACGCTATAATACCAGGCTCGAGCACCTTCGCACAGATTCCCGTCAAAGGCAAGTTGTGTATTCGGATTGCCGACATAAAGCTGAGCATAGCCAAACTGTCGGGCAAAACGACTTGGCATATACGGTTCGATAGTGCAGGAAGTCCCTTGGCGAAACAGCACATATCCTGGTCGTATATTGATCAACCACCGGAAGACTCCCGCAGACAGTTGGGTGAGGTCATCCCGACCTATAGAATCAGTGAATTGCTCACCAAAGGATGCACCAGGAATTCCAGGGAAGCAGCGGTTGAGCTGGTAATTGGCGGCATTTGAGAGACGTCTCCGAATATAATATATATAGGTGTCACTCCAATCCGAGTCTTCCAGCCGCCTCACAAAAGGGACAGGACTCGTACTCCCACGCGCCGTTGTCATCAGAGAAGGGCAATGCATCACGTACCAGGCCATGAGATACGTATAAGGCAACTCCATTCGGGGGTTGGGGCGCCTTGCCGTCGGGTTTCCCTCTGAGTCGACATACGGCTTGCCTTGAGAGTCGACAGTCCTTGGAGCCTCGCATAGTCTCTTGGCTAGCGCCCGCAACCCGCTCTGAATGCCAGCCGCCATGGCCGGAAGAAGGGCTATAGGACGGCCATGGGCCAGGAGCACTGCTGGGTACACCACGTCGGCAATAATGACTTCATGCGGCCGTGTAGGTACCACGCAACGCTTCAACCACAGCATCAAGAAGCCCGCCAACAGCGCTCGACTAGAGATAGAAGCCCGGGCCCGATGATGATAGCTTTCGAAAAGCGTATCAGGTTCGAAGCCGTCCTCGTTCGACCCAGTGGTGTAAAAGCCCTCAGAAGCTTGTGCGACCATGTCGTCAACTCCCTGTTCAGAGAGGGGAGCCAGTCGAGTTATCGAATGATCCTTCTTGCTGACATTGCTGAATAAGTAATTGGCCCAGGATAGATGCCTAACTCCATGCGTCCTCCAACCGGTTACCTGACCACAAATATGGAAGTGGCACATCACTTCCCAATAGGTCTCGTACACCTCAGGGGAATCCTTCTTTATAAGGTCAAGCTCCCTAGCAGTCGGGACATATTCTTCATAAGGGAACTCCCCCATCACCAGCCCCGAGACCTCATGCAACTCATGCAGTGCAAGGCCCATTTCTCCAACCGGGGTAAAGAATGTCCCCGTCTGAGGGTTGTAGCGCTCCAAAATCCCAAAGAAGTTATGGGAACTCATTGGGATGGCCCATTGTACGGCCCTGACTGCTGAGTATAATCCCACGTGCTCAAGCAGATCTCCAAGATCGGAGAGGGCGAAACCCACCATCCTGCCCCACCAAGAATTCTCCGTGGAGTGGGCCCATCCTGGCAAATGGAACTTGGCCGGATAATCACCCTCTGCTTCTATGAACGAGTTGAGGAAGGTGGTGGCAAGCTGCGGGATCTCTCCGACTGGAAGCTCAGACTTGCGTGACCCGGGAAACAAGCGAGGACCGCCCGGTCATGGCAATCATGACGGTATACGTTCTGGGATTTGAAATTCCCAAGGGTAATCTCAGAGATATCCCGGGACACGTCCCACTTCATCTTCCGAAGGACGGACAGATGTTGGAGATAAGACAACGGGAGCATCCTCTCCATGGCTGGAAGGAAGTATCTCCTCTCCCCTATCTGACGGAGCCACCTGTAATTCCCGTCATACATTGGGTTGCCACCGTCGCTGACATGATCTCCAAAGAAAAAAGCAGGCTTCTCCAGCTTGATGTGGGTATCCGTTGCGAAGACTGCATCGGTCATGAGCACCCGAGAAGTCCTCTCATTAACATGGGCAATCATTTCCCTGCGAACTGGCGACCTGTCAGCAGTCACAGGTATGGTCCTTCGCAGTGCAAAAGTCAGACGGTGGTCGGCACCACCCACGCGGCCAAAATGGTGCATCTTGGCAAGTGAACCTGAAACATGCGGCACTGCAAAAGAAAAAGACACTTGGTCAGATACTTTGCCAAAAATAAGGGAAGACGCTAAGTGTTCATAATTCAAAACGCAGCCGAGACATTGGACGCAGGAGTTATCATCCGCGTCCAGACCTGCGAACTTGCACCAAAACGCAGAAGAGATACTGGACGCAGGAATTTTTCGAATCCGCGTCCAGACCTGCAAAGCTGCGTTCTACAAACCAAGACTTATGAAAATTCGAAGTACTTGGACTCAAACGCCAGATTCTACAAAATCGGCGGTTGAAGACACAGAACGCAAGGATCAAATCCGCGTTCTGCAAACCAAGACTTGTGAAATTTCAAAGTGCTTGGACTCGGACGCCAGCGCCTGATGGCACAAAACGCGGCACAGAACGCATGGATCAAATCCGCGTTCTACAAATCGCGTCCAGAGACCTTCACAATTAGAAATATTCTAAGTGAAGGACCCAGAGTGCAGAGTTCACCAGCGTCGGATCATCAGGCCCGCGCCCCGGTTATCATCTCAAGGACAGCGTCCGAGAATCAAACACGATCTTGTGTTAAAGGTCCTTAGGGTTCTATGAACATGTTTTAATGGCGGAACCCACACCGAAGGTACATTTTTACCTCGGAAAACACCCTCCTGCGCAGAGGAAGCATCTCTCTCAGCCTCGGCGACGGTCGCCCTTGAGGTCGATGCAGTCGGTTTTGTCTTGGGAGCCATTGAAGATCAAGAAATCCGAGCGAGGAGATGAATAGTTGGAGAGAGAAGGAAGTTCTTTTTTTCAGAGAATGCGTTCGTTCGGAGAAGAAGATACATCTCTCTAACTGTTGCCTTTTATAGGCACAGAGATTCGCGAAGATACGTAGCGTTTGGCCCAATAAACGCTGCAGCGAATCGCTGCCTGACGCGTGGAGCCAAATCATTGTTTGAACAGGGAAGATCATGCGTCGCGACCCCGCCGCAAGTCAGAAGTTGACACGTGGAGCAGTTCATTTAATGAACCGGGGGATCCGCGCGCCAAAAGGCGAAATCTCGCCGTTTCCCCAGGCCAGCTGGCGGCGTAATCATGACATGGCACAGGCGCGCGCCCCAAAGTACGCGGCTCTTCGGTGGACATGCCCCGTCAGCATCATCATAAATGCACCCAGAAAATCGCGTCTGCATTTCAAGAGATGCGTCTCTCCAAAGTCCGCGTCCCCTCAAACAGGCCAAACATCGCGTCTCGCTAAGAAGTCGCGTCTTTAAAGCAGTCTCTGCTTTTTCAAAAAGGAACCTGCGTCCAGTCTCCTGCTTCTGCAAAGTCGGTTCAACAGTACACTGACGCAAACAGACAACCAACCACTCCCGGCCAAAAGCGCACCCGTGACAGACTAAAAGCAATCGGGGAGGTCTAGACTGTGTATCTAGACACTCAACACGATCAACTCTGACGGCTTCAAAGAGTTCAACAGTACACTCACGAAGACCAATTCCAGATAAGATCAAACCCGAAGCATCAACAGTCCAGTCATAAACGCGAACACGGCTAAGATCCAAAGTATTCCGAAATCCGTCCCATTCAACTGCGGAATATCAGAAACTTTGGAGGGGGTTCTGTAGGCTGTCTAAAATGACTAACAGACCAGCCATTAAGGAAGCAGAGTCTCAAACTCTAGACGCGAGAAATCGATGCTAGCGTCTCAGCATTAAGACGCGTTGGCTCTACACCCGCGTCTCAACGTTCAGACGCGTCGGCCCGAAGCCTGCGTCTCAGCATCAAGACGCGTCGGCCCGAAGCCCGCGTCTCAGCATCAAGGCGCATCGGCCCGACGCCCGCGCCTCAGCATCCAGACGTGAAGGCCCGAAGCCCGCGTCTCAAGGCGCGTTTGGCTCGACGCCCGCGTCTCAAACTCCAAGGCGCGTTTGGCCCAACGCCCGCGTCTCAGTTGCAACTGCCCTGATTGCGGGGCCAGTCACCGCGCATGTAGCGGGTAGTGGCCCCTCATTCGGGAGCGTTTTCAGGAGGCACCTTCACCCCCTGAGATCCCTATAATAGCCTTGTTTGCTATGAAGAGAGGATCAGAGTTTTTGGAGAAGGAGAGAACTTTAAGAAGATCGAAGCTTGGGCAGAAGATTGGAGTTTGAAGAGAGAGAGCTTTGAGATAAGGCATCATCAAAAATCGATCGAATCCAGGCAGGAGGATCATCAAGAGAGAAGCACGACTCTTCAGCGAGCTTACTGAGTACTAGCCGCTCTTCGCCTACCTCCTCTTTGAGAGTTTTGGTAGACGGAGCTGAGTTACTCTTTCTACCGACCGAAGAGAAGACCCCGACGGTCCAGGACGGTCATCTGGTCAACGGAGAACAAGATTCACTCTCCATCGCCACACGAAGAACCCAGCTTTAAACAAAGGAAAGATTCAGACATCCTCCCTCCCTTGTAACTGGAAAAGAGGGAAGAGTAGTTCTTTTGGTTGTAATCGTTTCGCTTGAATCAAGGAAATCTTTTACAGCTAAAACCACTTTCTCCGACCACCAGGATTTTCCGGCCCCCTACACTTTTGATGATGGTGGGCTGATAGGGCCAACCACATCCATCCCCCACATTTCAAATGGCCAAGTAGAGGTCGTAGAGTGGAGGTACCCTGGTGCTTGATGGATGAAATCCCCATGCACTTGGCAAGCGTGACACCTTTTAGCATAGGTGACGGCGTCAGCAATCATCTTGGGCCAATAGTAACCCAATCTCTGGAGTCGATGTGCCAGTTTCGGGCTAGGTTGATGGGCTCCACACATACCGTCGTGGGCTTCCCTTAATATCTCTTGGGCTTCTTTTGGTGAGAGGCACCGGAGTAAGATCCCGTCATGCGATCGACGATACAACGTCCGCGTAATCGCATTATAATAGAATTTGGGGGCTTTCCTTCGAATGGCAGCCGCCTCTTTGGTGTCTTCAGGCAGAATGCCGTATAAGACGAAATCAATATAGGGGAATCGCCAGTCTCTAGGCTCGGGACCGGTTGATGCTTCAAGTGCTTCTTCGCGGTGACGACCTCCCGTTGACTCCTGATAATCCTCGAGAGCATTTCTCGGGCAATACAGGTCGTGGCTGTAGACGAATATCTTCTCCATTGCTCCAGCTGGAAGAGCTAAGGAGGCAGTCAGGGATGCGAGTGCGTCTGCGTGCGCATTTTGCCTGCGCGGTACATGCTCGATGTAGAAGCTTGTAAATCCCTCGGCCATGCGGATAGTTGCGTTGTGGTAAGGTACTAAGTCTTCATGTCTGACTTCGTACTCCCCGCGAACTTGGCTGACGATGAGTTTAGAGTCACCGTATGCCTCGAGATTTTAACGCCAAGCTCGTCGGCGAATTGCATCCCAATCAAAAGAGCGTTGTATTCCGTCACATTGTTGGAACAAGGCTCGGTTAATGAGACAGCTCGGGGAATCACATGATTTTGTGGGGATACGAGTACTACTCCTACCCCGCTACTACGTGTCCCTTTGGGCTTGTTCTTGATGCACCGTCGAAGAAAAGTTGCCATACTTGACTTTCGAACGATGTCTAAGTCAAGCAGACTTCAGCAACTTCATCTGGGAGATCCTCGTAGACTTTGGCTGCCCTCGGATCTGGGTGCTCAGCTAGGAAATCCGCTACCGCTTGTCCCTTAATGACCTTTTGTGGTAAAAAGCGCATCTCATATTGGGAAAGCAATATGGCCCATTTTGCCAATCGGCCATTTAGCGATGAAGGTTTAGTCATAAGTAACCTTAGGGGGTTGACTTTTGATATGACGCTTATAGTTTGGCCTACCAGATAGTGTCGCATTTTCTGGATAGCGAACACCAGTGCCAAACATTCCTTCTCAATCGGGTTATACCGATGTTCGGCTCCGATCATTGTTCTACTCAGATAGTAGATTGCTTGCTCACGTCCCTGATCGTCATTCTGAGCTAGTAGAGCTCCCAAAGAATGATCCATTGCTCGGACGTACACCAGAAATGGCTTTCCGGATACTGGAGCTGCAAGGACTGGTGGTTGGGTGAGGTATTGCTTGATTTCCTCGAACGCTTGTTGGCAAGCGTCATCCCAAATGAATGAGACACCCTTCTTCATTAGCTTAGCAAAAGGTTGGCATCTTCCGGAGAGGTTCGAGATAACCTGCAGATGTACGCCAATCGTCCCTGCAATCCTCTGAGTTCCCTGAGATTCCTCGGAGGTTGCATCTCCTGGATAGCGCTAACCTTTTCCGGGTCCAAGTGAATTCCGGTGGATGTTACAACAAATCCTAAGAATTTGCCACTGGCCACCCCCAGGAAGGACCTTGTGGGATTCATCTTCAATTGATGAGTCCGCATGATGTCGAAGACCACTTTTAGATCAGCTATGTGATCACCTTTAGCGCGGCTTTTTACCGCGATGTCATCAACATAACATTCCACCGTTTTGCGTATCTGCTGATGGAAAATGGCGTTCATGGCCCTTTGTACGTTGCCCCTGCATTTTCAGTCCGAAGGGCATGACGGTGTAGCAATATACCCCTAGAGGTGTTCTGAAGGAGGTATGCTTTTCGTCATCAGGATACATTTTGATTTGATTGTATCCTGAGAATCCGTCCATGAAGGACATTCGTTCGAATCCACAAGTATTGTCAATCATGACATCTGTGATCGGCAATGGGAATTCGTCCTTGGGGCAGGCCTCGTTTAGGTCACGGAAGTCGATGCAAATCCGGATCTTCCCGTTCTTCTTGGAGATGGGGACGATGTTGGCTACCCAGTCGGGATGTTGTTCTTCCCTGATGAAGCCAGAATCAATAAGTTTTCTGACTTCTGATTGAATTGCCTCCATTATTTCTGGACGAAACCGTCGCTGCTGTTGTTTGACAGGCTTTACGTCCGGATTGATGTTGAGGCAGTGCATAGCCACTTGAGGATCGAGTCCTGGCATGTCCTCATAACTCCAGGCGAAGACGTCTATATACTCTTGTACAAGAGATATTAGATCCTTCTTCTCCGAAGGTGACAGGCCGTCACTTATGAAGATGGGCTTAGGTTAGCCTCATCTCTTAGGTTGATCTGAACAACCTTGTCTTCTGTGGGTGGTTCGCGCTATTCAAAGCGGGTATCCCAAAGAGCATTTAAATGTTTGATCCAAGGGTCTGTATCAGATTGGATCATTTCTTCATTTTCATCTTCCAGGTGGCTTGTTGAAACCATGTTCACTGAAAGTTCCTTGAAGATGTTGCTGATACTGACATCTGACTCCCAAGATGATGTGTCTGAAGAGTAATCGTTACTCGACGATTCTTGAGAATCGGAGGCTGATGGGACCAGAGTTGATACGTAGCCCAACCCCCAGCGCGTCCAATGATAATAATCGGGGGCCTTCCCTTTCGTCACAAAGGATTGAAGCAACGTCCTCCTTCCTTTGCCGAAGTTCAACCCGGGTTTGTTGGTCAGGTCGTACCCTATGCATCTCATCATTTTGAGTGCTTTTGGTTCGTAATGATCGAACTGAGGTAATTCTTCCTCACCTTCCGATTCGTCGCAGGGCGTTGGTTCAAACGAGATCCGCCCAAAAAGAATTGGTTTTTGGCCTTTCCGTCTTGCTGGAACCATGAAGATAGATTCTTGCGCATTACCATTGTCTTGGTATGTCTCGAAGGACGATTTCACTGGTACATGCAATGATGTCAAGGCACCCATTGCCGACCAGAGATCGTCATCTATATCAGTGCTAGTATCTGACGGTATTGAATCAGAAGCACACACAGAAAAATACACAAAATCTAAATCTTCGTTAATATACCAACCGCCTACATCATCGGTGGTATTATCGACATCGGGATTATTAGTGCCTGTTACAAGTGGTTCTAACTCCCACAGGCACTCTTCTTTTTCAGGCTCAGTGTCAGCCTCATTACCAGAGTCTGGCTCCTCTGGTTGCGGGGCTTCATCCGTCTCCTCCGGATCTTGGTACAACAAAGAGTCGGTGAAATAATTCTCGACCCTTGAACGGATACCTTTCGGCGATCAAAATCTGCACCTTTCCACTCCCGTCAATGTACTTCATGACTTGGTGGAGAGTGGAGGGAACGATGGAGTTGCGGTGAATCCACGGTCGTCCCAGCAATAGATTGTAGGAAGTGTCGGCGTCGATGATGTAGCATGTCACTTCCGACTTGAGGTTCCCAATCTGACACCTGAGCTTGATTTTCCCCATCGGACGGGTTTGGTTGGCATTGAACCCATAGATAGTCGTCTGAGTAGGGCTCAACCGATGGGTAGGAATGCCGAGATGCTGCATGACCCGGCGAGGCATGATGCTCAATGCGGACCCTGGGTCTACCTGGATGCGGTTCACCTCAGACGATCCAATATACCCTGTGAAGTACAGGGGTCGATTATGCTTCCCTTTAACCTGCATATCATCTGCTATGAAGGTGATGCAGGGGGCATTCTGGGAGGTGTGGAGACAATCCTCTACATCTTCCTCCTTCGGCACCTGGGTCATAAAGACCTCAGCATTTGCCAGAGCTTCTTGCAGAGCTTCCTGGTCGACTTTGATAGTCTAAGAAGTTCATACATGGTAATGCGCGCCGGAATGTTGGCCAACTGAGCCAGGACATCAAAGCGGTAAGGTGCCGTAGATCCTTCCGCGATGCCCTTTTGAAGGGCTCGAGAAAATCGAGTCCCCTTTTGCTTCTCCACAGGTGGCTTTGTGGAGGGCCTGACTGGCTCCGTAGTTGGTTATGGAGGGGCTACCGCCGTCTCGCCGTACTGTTTCAAGTACGCCTGTCCTGAACGGGTTCCCGCCATCGGTTGGTTGGGCTCTGCGGCCAAGACTATCGTTTCCTCCTCTGAGTCGGTCAGTGAAGGGATATCAGTCTCCGCTTCTCGAGAAGAGGCACCCACCACATTGCAGGATGAAGCTTTTGCCTTGTCTTTGGATTTCCTGTTGGTCACAGTAGTCCATTGCTGTTCATTGACAAGGTCAGGGTGGACCCACATAATTTCCCCTTGAGGTGTAGGGACGGGTACCAAGCCTTTCTCTTGCTGCTGGTGAGGGTCTGTGTTGACCACTCTCAGCTCTCCCCTTGGGATAGGGACTACTCCAGAGGGTGTCGGAGGTTGTCTTCCGAACTGGAGAACTGACGTCACGTTGGCCGTCACCTTCTTCGCTCTGGTCGGAGCTTTAACACCTCCGCGTCAATCAAAGCTTGAAGGATGTCCTTGAAGACGTAGCAGCTTTTGGTGGGGTGTCCCAACATCCTGTGATACATGCAGTAGTTGGGATTGTCGATCTTGCCGACTTCCTCGGGGCGCCGAGCTTCAGGGAGCTTCAGTCGGTTGCTCTTGTTGAGCAGTTTAAAGAGCGAATCGACATGTTCCTCCTTGAAGGAATATTGCTTGTTGGCGCGAGGCTGACTTGAAGAGCCACTCGCCTTGCCAGATTGAGGTTTGGCGGGAGATTTGGTCTCCGTTGCCAAATTATCCTTCCGCTTTGTCTGGAGGATGTGTCCGGCGCACGCCTCGTTGACCTCTCAGGCCTGAGCTTACCTTCTTCCGCTCTGATGCGGGCAACAATCTCCTCAGCCTGTTCACCTTGTTGGACCAATTGTTTCCAGGTGTGGCTTTCAGCAACTCCTATTTGAGCAAGGAGTGAGGTTTGGAGATTGTGCGGCATGTTTCTACCAGGGTGGCCTGGGTCATACCGCTTGGACACCGGAGTGCCATGTTCCGAAATCTTTCCACGAAAGATTTGACGGACTCCCCTTTTCGCTGTTTGGTAGCCAAAAGGGTTGGCATCGTGACTTCGGAGTCATCTTCGAAGAAGCGTGTTAAGAACAGCTTCTCCAGATCGCCCCAGTTCTTGATAGAACCTTCTGGGAGCTTCATAAACCATTCAAAGGCCAACCATTTCAAGGTGCCGATGAACAGACGAGCCAGGATGGCATCGTTATCTACTACATTCCCGGTTTGGGATTTAAAGTAGTAGATGTGTGGTTGGGTGACCCCTTCCCGTCGAATGCTTGGAGGGTTGGAGCCTTAAACTTAGGAGGGTATGGAACTAAGTCCCACTCGGCCGGATAGGGCCGGACCACTCCTACTTCTTGGAGGTCTTTGCGATTGGCAAGGGCCTCGAGGCGTCGCTCCAGTTGACCCATTCTTTTAGCATGAGCCTTTCCCTGGTCTTGGTCGCCCTTTACTTGCGACGCGGGTTTGGACGAACTGGAAGTAGATCGCCGCGTCTCCTCAGAAGGTTCGGAAGATGAGCTTTCTCCCTTTCTCCCTTTGCCCTTTGACTTTTTAGGAGGAGACCTCCTCCTGTCTTCGAGCAGCTGTTCAACCGCCTGCTTGAGGGAGTTGATAGATTCTTGCTGAGAAAGAATCATATCCATTTACGCCTTCTGGATCTGCTCTAAACGTCTAGCCGTCTCCTCAGGAGTGCCTGTCATGTAGGCGGAGGTCTCCTTCTCGACGGAAGAGTTCGAAGCCCTAGATTCCGCTACAGCGGAGTGAGAATCGTTCACTTCAACGCCGTGGGCTAAGACATTATAGTCAATTGGGGGAATGGCCCCCGTCCGGGTGCGAGTGTGTCGATACACCCCTTCCGGTTCAGAGTCAGACTCGGACTCATCTGAGCTGACTGCAAGTTGTTTTCCTTGCTCCTGCTTGTCATATTCGCAGTGAGCTCCGGGTACTCAACGTCAGAGAAGGTTCTCCTTCTGTGGGAGCGTCTTCTTTTAGCTGACGGGAGAATCAGGGTCAGCTGTCTGACTAAAGACTGCTGATGTACGCCTGATCCGCAACGGCACTCAGAAAGCATATGGATGAGCCGTTCGCAGCAACACGACGAAGTGGCCTGATTGGCACTTCTTTTCTTCGTCAGATAATCCCTCAAATCCATGGGAGGGGGGTTGAAAAGATTAGCCTCGCAACGTCGAAGACGGGAGGCATCCATGTGCTATACAGCCTGGACGCAGGCTTCAGGGACGCGGTTCTCGCGCCGCAGCTGTTCAGCTCGCGTCTGGCGTCTCTGTTAAGACAAGACGTGCCTGTCGCGTTGCTGTTTGGTGTGTCGGGGCAGAGACACTTGAGAGAGGATGGGCTGCTGGGCCCCACGCCTATGGGTGCGTGCCTCTTGCGCTTGACGAGGCGCAGAGGTCTCGCCTTGGCGTTTGATGAGTTGGTCCTCAGAGGACCTAACTGAAGGAATCTCGCGTTTGGGACGCCAAACGCGGATTTCACGTACTGGACGTGGCGCGGGCAAGGCGCGAGATTGTACGTCGCGTCCAGCCTCAGTTGGACAACCAACGGTTCCAACTTGCAGCTGACGCGCACGTCTCCTCTGTCGACGCTCGGCGTTCCGATTGCGTCGCGGAGGGTGGGGAGAGACCAACAACATCCTGAAGTTGAACATCAGGGACTTTAATCACGCGGGTCTCCTGAGAGACGCTGACACGGGTGTTTTGTGCAACGCGGTTGGTTGCAAGGGCAGATGTGCCTGGGACAACGCGGGCCTTCTGAGAGGCGTTGGCGCGTGTACCTCGCTTGGCACAGTTGGCAGGATGGGCGCCCGAGAAAGCCTCAGATCGGGCCTCGGGGCCGTTCCCTGTTGAGACCCGGCGACAGACGCGGGCCTTTGGGCTCTTGGAGCCGGAAGAGAGGAACTCCTCGTACTTCGCCTGGTCGAACTCGACAATGAGCGATTCGACCATCTTCCCATTACGGAGGACGTCATCCTGCGCCACGATTTGCTCATCGGTGACAAGCGTAGTCCCCAGCGGAGTCGCCATCTCTTATATGACCCGAAAAAGGAGAAGACAGGAATTGCAGTAAAAGTTTTCCTTGAATCAAATGAAAAGGATTACAACAAAAATTGTTCCTTCGGTTACAAGGGAGGGAGAATATTGAATCTTGAATTCCTCCTTTGTTTAAGGCTGGGTTCTTCGTGTGATGGTGGAGAGTGAATCTTGTTCTCCTTGACCAGATGACCGTCCTTCTGGGATCTCCTCTTCGGTCGGTAGAAAGAGTGACGCAACTCTGTCTACCAAAACTCTAAAAGAGAAGGTAGGCGAAAGCTAGCTCGTACGTAGCGAACTTGCTGAAGAGTTGATCTGCTTCTTTTCTCTCTGTGTCGCCCTCTGTCTCTCTTCGTCCGATTGATTCTCTGATCCCCCTCTTCATAGCAAACATGGCTATTTATAGAGGTGCCAGGGGTGAATGTGCCCCCTAAAAACGCTCCACAATGAGGGCCAACTTCCCCGCTACATGGGCGGTAACTAACCCACGTGCCTGCTAAAGACACGCCACGATGGGGGCTGATTTCCCTTACGTGTAGGCAGTGATTGGTCCCTTAACCAAGGCGGCTATAACTGAGACGCGGGTGTCAGGCCGACGCGCCTTGATGCTGAGACGCGGGTGTCGAGCCAACGCGCCTTGATACTGAGACGCGGGTGTCGAGCCAACGCGCCTTGATGCTGAGACGCGGGTGTCGAGCCAACGCGCCTTGATGCTGAGACGCGGGTGCCGAGCCAACGCGCCTTGATGCTGAGACGATGCTGAGACGCGGGTGTCGAGCCAACGCGCCTTGATGCTGAGACGCGGGTGCCGAGCCCAACGCGCCTTGATGCTGAGACGCGGGTGGCGAGCCAACGCGCCTTGATGCTGAGACGCGGGTGGCGAGCCAACGCGCCTTGATGCTGAGACGCGGGTGCCGAGCCAACGCGCCTTGATGCTGAGACGCGGGCGTCGAGCCAACGCGCGGGTGTCGAGCCAACGCGCCTTGATGCTGAGACGCGGGTGTTAGTCCTCGCGTCTAGAGCTTGAAACTTTGCTTTTCAATGGCTTGTCCTCCAGTAACTTTTGGACAGCCTACAACCGCAAGCCCACCGGCTCGCCGAGGCCGCACCTCAAACACGGAGTTCACACACGAACTCGAAACCACCGAGTCCCCACTAGGACCCGAAACAATGCGAACACAACCGCCCACCTCCTCAAAGGAACAAAGTAGAACTTTGGTGATCACAACTCTTGATCACCTAAAATCCTCTCACAATAACACTCCCTATAGGATAGATATAGCAATGGATAGCTCAAGTGTTTGTTTGAGAAAACAAGGATTGAGATAGTGGAGGAAAACTCAAAGAATCACTTTTACACTCTTGATAAAACTTTCCTTTTGATTGGAAATATTTGCTCTCAAATATGTGGAGAAAACCTTTTGAAAGGATCAGAAAAACTGGCTTGAAAGCTCTCCTAAAATCTTAGAGAAAAACAATGACCAAACCCCCAAATTATAGGCTGTCAAAAACTAGCCGTTGGGGTCTGTTAGACCTGTCGGTCGACCGTCCGGTCGACCGCCAACGATCAAAAATCCGACCGTTGGAGCCTCCAGTCGACCGCCCGGTCGACTCAAAAGAACAGAGAGCACTGCTCTCAGTTTCGGTCGACTGGGTCGGCAGACCGGCCATCTGCCAGGTCAATGCGTGCACCTCGTGCACGTCGGTCGACCGAGCCAGTCGACCGACTTCAGCCCTAGTCGACTTGGTAGGTCGACTAGTCGACTTGGCTGAAGCCTGGAACAGAAAATCTGGGATTAAAACTTGGTCTTTTGGCTCACATAAAAATCCCATAAAATACATAAAAATCTACAAAAATAGTTTTACCAATATACTTTGATAAACAAATATGCTTGCACAAAATCAAGGCATGTTATAAAAGATTTGGACTATTTTTGTATGTTGGAAATATTAGTTCAAATGAAAACTAGTATTTTTCTAAAACTTGTTTTTCAAACTTCTTCATGATACAAAAACAAGATATTTTGAATTCATTAAAGCATAGTGTGTATGGATATGATCCACTACACAATTAAGATGAAATATCTATGTTTTTGTCATTAAGCTCTAAATATGGTTTTGGATAAAAGACATGCATATAAGAAATTTCAAAACCAAAAAGTATTTTTTCAAAATGAAAGTCTTTCTAAATCTGAAAATTCTTTTATGAAAAGACAACTAAATCAAGAGTGTGTGTGTGAATATACTTGAGCAATCCACCAACTATTCTATCCTTTACATTTTATCTAAAACAAAAATCTTATACCTAGACACAAGTCTTGATCTTGAAGTCTTCCCTGAAGTCTTCTCATCTTCTTGACTTGGTCCAAACACGATCCAACGAGCTCAACTTATGATGTGGTCTTGATGCATAGGTTCGTGAATCAACCGGTGCTAGCTCCAAAACTTGACTTCAAATCCTTTGTTGAAGCTATGCGCCTACTAAGATCTTGATAACAAATCTGTCACTAATTAAACACAAGATCATTAGTACTATAACTACATGAGTTGATCATCATCAAAACTAGAGTGATGGGCCTTCAGGCCAACAGCTAAAGCATGCCAAGAACACAAATCCTAAATCACAAGCACACACAAAGAGAGATAGCCCAAAATTTACGAGGTTTGACAAGATGCCTATGTCCATGGGGCGGAAGAGAGAGATCTATTGATGATTTACACAAGATACAAGAGGATTATAATTGGTTCTCTCAAGAACTCTCACTAGAAATTCTTAACCCTAAATTGAATTACATCCTCTATTTATAGAGAGAGGAAGAAACCCCCCTCAAAAATACCTCCAGGTCGGATTCAGAATCAGTTCTGACCCTACTATCGGTCGACCGCCCAGTGGACCGCTCAATGCCCTATGTCGTTGCAGGATTTACTGGAAATGTCGGTCGAACGACTGGTCGACCAACCAAAATTGGTTCTTCTTCCTCGTGTAACATCGATCGACTGCGGTCGACCGATCCAAGCCTTGTGCATGTCTGTCGACTGCCCGGTCGACCGAAAATTCTATCATAGAGTTTAAAAAACTCTATCTCTTGTTTTCACTCTCTCTATACATTCTCCACCTCGGTGAAAATTTTCAAATCTAAGTCAAACTCCAATGAACACCTGGCAAAATCTACATACGCTCTTGGCGAAATCGACGCACGATCTCGGCTTGAGCGTTCCGGATGAAATCGACACACGATCTCGGCAAAATCGACACACGATCTCGACTTGGCCGAACGGACCAACCGGTTCCAAACGAATCACCAGACACACTTACAATTGATTTCAAACGATCACACCGGATCCAAGTGATTGATTCAATCTATAATTGAGTTTGTCGTCGCCACTAGCAACTCTCTCCAAGCTCACAAATGACCTCAACGGATCCAAATAATTGAATCAATTCAAATTGAGTTTGTCGTCCCCTCAGGCAACTCTCTCCAAACTCTAATATCAATTGTAAAGATTTCAAATTTCAGCTTAGCCATCCAAACAGAATGCACCATACATGTCTTCCCAACACTCCACCGAAGAGAATCAATATCATATGAGTCGACTAATGAATGTGTTTACAACTCAACAACTGAATAGAACACCATTCCAAATGACCTCAAGATGAACCCAACATGAGTCAACAATGACTCAACAACTAACTGACACTCCAAACTAAATGTTTTCAAGATGGTCCAACCAAATTTGAGTAGAGAACAGCAAATATCGACTTCGGGTCAACAAACTGGATGAACGCACCTTATGCAAGCTCAACTATCTTCTCACCGGAAGATCAAATGTTCATTGAGATCACAACACTTCACCTTTACGTGAAATCCAACTCATCACCTCTATGTGAAGTTCAAATCAGCTTTCTCCGCCAATTCTCGAGAACTCAAATACACCAAATAACTTCATACGGGCTGCATCACCAAACAACTGCGCCATCACGGCTGCCTGCGTACCCTCTGCTCAAGGGATCAAGCCTCTCGTAATTCATCCAAATGAGCTCCACTGAGCTCAATCAACTCTCTTCTTTGCAGCAATGAACCCAACTGGCCGAGCCATGTAAACTTCATGAACGATATATGCTTCTTTACAATCAACCTTCCAGATTCTCTTTGGTTCCTCTAGCTACATCTGAGCCATCTTTTAAGCATGCTCTGTATCCATATCGGCTACTCGATCTCCACATGATGTCATGACTGATGGAATCGCAGACGATACTGAACCAACTAGACAATGTGGAGTAGTATCAACCTCCACCTACTGCGATACTACTTTGGTTTTCCTCATCTCTACCTGACGAGAGACGGTAGGCTTCATAATTGAAGCCTCATCCAATGTGACATGTCTGCTCGAGACAAACTCTTTGTTTTCGGATACCATAACTTGTAGAATTTCAAGTCTTTGTATCCCAAAAACAACAATTTATTCACCTTAGAGTCCATCTTGTCTTTTTTGACATCAACATAGGCCGGACGACCACATACTCTAAGTGAACCATGGTCACAAGCAGCTCCACCTGAGCAAATCTCCAAAAGAGTCTTACCTCCTATCGCAGTCATCGCCTATTCAAGTCGCCTTAGCCCAAAATGATTTATCTAATGATACATTAGACAACAAATATCGAACTTGCTCCAGCAAGGCATGGTTCATCTCTTTGACTACACCACCATTGTTCTGACCAAATTGCAAGAAAGTATTCTTGTACTCCTCAATATGATCATACCGGAGCACCTTGATCTTCCACCTGTCTGATTTTCCATCAGATTCTTCCACTTCACCAATAATTCTAGGGCTTCAACTCTTTGTCTTATCGGGTATACCGAACAACTCCTAAAATAGTCATCTACAATAGAGACAAAGTATATATGGCTTCTAAGTGATGCAGTCTTGGTAGGACCCCAAACATCCACGTGAACCAACTCAAGAAGACAATGCAAATGGTGAGTATCGATGTCGAATTTTACCTTCTTCTTGTCCAGAACACAACTGTCACGTGCTTCCAAACGGTAGGTTGATGCACCTCCCAATACTTGATCTGACTTCAAGCCAACTTATCTGAACCACAGTGCCATGATCCAGTAGAATCGCCATCCAATAGTCCTGAAGACGTCAATTTAGTAACTGCACTACCCATCAAGTAGTACACGTTGATGCGTCTAATGCCCTTCAGAACAACCTACGAGCCTCTAGACATCTTAGAACGTCTTCTCCAAGAGTCTCTCTGAGGCCCTCCACTTCCAAAACTCCAACCGAGATTATATTCTTTGTCATACTAGAAATGTATCTCACCTCCTTCAACTCTCTCAATGTCCCATCATACATCCTAATAAGAATTGTACCCTTACCAACCAACCGACTGTATGACCATCTCCCATTGACATCAAACCGCCATCCAGCTCCTCAAAGATAGCAAACAACTCCCTTCTGGGACAAATATAGTAGGTAGAGCCCATATCCAATACCCACTCAGACGCGTCGAATGACAACCTGATGGTATAATATAAAGTGAAAAGTAAGAAGAACCAGAATCATTACCATCTGACCTCACAACATTGGACTCTGATCGTGACTTCTTCTTCGACTTATTGAGTTTTAGATAATCACTTTTCCAGTGTCCTTTCTCTTTACAGAAGACACACTGATCTTTTTCCAGTTTGCGATTACCAGCTATAGGCTTCCAATTAGATTTCTGCTGATTTTCTCTTCTTCGGTTTGGACTACTTTCACTCGCAGTCAATACCTCTGTCGATGTGTCACTGGTAGAATACTTTTCTCCTTCCTTCTCAATTCAAGGTTCACAAGAGAAGCGGTCACCTTACTGTAGCTAAGGGATGTCCTCCCATTGATCAAGGTAAGCATAAAGGTCTCATATCCCTCACTGGGGAAAGAACTCAACATTATCAACTCTTTATCTTCATTCTCGATCATTACATCTAAATTTGTCAAATTTGTGATAAGCTTCGTGTAGATATTGATGTGATCACTAATGAAGGTTCCTCTCTTCAACTGAAAATGGTAAAGTCTCCTTTTCAAATGCAAGCAGTTCTCGACGCTCTTCGTCCAGTACTTACTCGTTAAAATCTCCCAAATCCACTTCGTAGAAGTCTCATTCATCACATTATATTTTAAATTTGGGTTAAGAAAGACTTAATGACACCACACGCCATCTTATTCATTTTCTTTAAACCTTCTCATTTACATCTGCTAGTCTATCTTCAAGTTCAAGAGTATCCTTCAAATTCTGCGCATTCAGCACATCCATTACCTTGCATCTCCACAATTCAAAATTGTTTGTGCCATCAAACTTCACCACATTTATCTTCATGTGATGAACATTCTGAATGTTCTTTATTATAAAAGATTCTCTCCCACTGGATGTTTCTCCGGCCATTTCTTCAAATCCACAACCACACAAACAGAACAACTTTGAAATGGAACTACAAATGATGAAGTTCAGATTTTTACCTCCAATTGAAACCCAAAGATGAGTTTTCAATTGATCTCTCCACCAAGATTGAAGACGAGATCCAATGCCGTAAAAATCTGATTTTTATCTAACTGAAGCTTCCAATCTCGAAGATCCAAGCTTCAAACCAAAAATTCACTCCACCAAACAATTGTAGATCAGATCCAATTCGATAAAAAATCGATTTTTATCCAATAAAAATCTAATTTTTATCCAATAAAAATCTAATTTTTATCTAACAAAAACTTCAGATTCCGAAAATTCAAGCTTCCAATCAACGATCCGATCCATCAAACTTAGCCCAAGTATTGACTAGAGCTCTGATACCACTTATTGGGGCTGGAGCATGCTAAGAACATAAACTCTAAATCACAAACACACACATAAAGAGAGAAAGATTAAGATTTATGAGGTTCGGTAAGATGCCTACGTCCCCAGGGCAAAAGAGAGATCTATTGATGATTTACACAAAATACAAGAGGATTATAATTGGTTCTCTCAAGAACTCTCACTAAAATTCTTAACCCTAAAATTGGTTTATATCCTCTATTTATAGGGAGGAGAAGGAACCCCCAAAAATAGCTCCAGGTTGGGTCCAGAATTAGTTCTGACCGACTGCCAGTCGACCGCCGGTCGACCGCTCAATGCCCTCTGTCGTTGCAGGACTTACTAGAAATATCGGTCGACTGACCTAAATGAGTTCTTCTTTATGTAACATCGGTCGACCAAGCGGTCGACCGATCCAAGCCTTATGCGTGTTGGTCGATCGCCCGGTCGACCTAAATCCTGACATAGAGTTTAAAAAATTCTATCTCTTATTTTTACCTTCTCTCTCTACAAGAACTGGCATTTGCTGATTGTGCCTGGCATTTGCTCTCCATGATTTTAAGTGTAACATCACAAAAGAGGATGAGAAAGGTAGGAATGGCTCACCTGAATTTTGAAGTTTCAACTTTCACCATCAAAGGACAGCTGAAGGGTTGAAAGAAGGGGTGCAAACTGAATAATCCGTATCGTATCTGATTCTATATTCGAATCTTGAATACAAATATTCAAATTCATATTTGAATATACTAAATATATCTGAATATAGATGTAGTTCAAATATACTAAGTACTAGATGATATGATAATCTCCTTATAAAAAGATATGCACATGTGATTTTTGTATAATTTTAATATTTTTTCACATAAAAGTTACTAAAATTAAGAGTAAATTTTTTTCTCCTGGTTTTTCTTGTTCTATCCAACTAATATTCAAATCTGATCCGAATCTGAATTCGTATCTGACAAATATGATTAGTGAGTTAAGATATTTGTACATGAATTTGTATTCACTAAAGAAAAAGAATGTGAATACGAGAATACTTATATCCACTCCGTATCTGATCAGACCCGTTTGCACCTTTAGTCGAAAGGCCTAGGTGTCCCTACATGTAGCCCATTTAGCCTCCTTTAGGAACTTACCTTATTAACTGCCCTAGTTTGTACAAAAAGGCTGGGATGAATTAACACAAGAACAGACATGCAAATATTTAGAATTAACAACCCTAATGTTTTGTTAGTTATTTTACAACTTTACCTTCTTCTTCTGATTTACTTATTTTAGTTCATTTTGTGAATTATATTTGTTTCTTCTTTTAGAGTATAAAACCTTACAGTGATGAGATTTAATCGAAAATATTTCATACAAACTTGCACGCATGCTTAGGATAATGAGTTAAATTTACAAAGAATACAATAACATTCATCGTTTTCTCAAAATAGTCACCAACTTTTAGGTTCTCAAATAACTACCATAAAGAATTTTAAATTCCTAAATAACTGCCTTCCGTTAGTTGACTTTATCCTCGGTGTGCACATAATATACACGCGTCATGTGTATTTTCTTTTTTTTTTATTTATTCTTTGGTTTCATTTTCCATATTTCCTCTCTTTTTCTAATCTTCAAATAAATTCTTCAACAGTAAGAAATCAAATATTGGATAATTCTTTCTATTTTCTGGGTTATTACTCAGAAATTTGATGCCATGATACTTGTTATTCTTAATAAATTAGTATCCGCAATTTGTGAGGGTCATTCTGGCCATATAAGGAGTCTTGATTATGATTATGTTATGATTAAGAATAATAAGATTATTAATTATTTTAATTTATTTATTGGATCGTTTACTATTCTTGTCTTGAAGTTTAAAAAAGATTGTCATTCTCCTTTTTCAAAAGATATTCTCAAATCATCAAATATCTCATTCTCGTTCCACTTTAATCTAAACTCTCGATGTTTCAATTATTGTGAATTTTTGTGAGGGGTATTCTTTTGTCCATCAATTTTCTAAAAGCACCATGTGAAAT
>JAVJIF010025637.1:0-88498 GCA_038442645.1 Agave tequilana | reverse complement strand
AATTGATAATAAGGGGCCCGAGTTTGAAAATCCTATCACCACACCATAGATTGATGAAACAATGACAACATAAGCATCTAAGACTTAACCAATCAAGATGACCTATAGATAGTTTCATCACTCTGGTCCTAGTATAAACTTTTTCACTTAGGTTTTCATGTGGCTGAAGGAGCAACATGAGTTAGATTGTCATCATGATGCATGAGTTTGGTCCACATCAAGGAAATATATTACAATTTAGACTCTCTTCAGTCGGCCAAATGAGGGGGACAGAGAGAGAGGGAGGGGACAGTACAGAAAGACGCCTTTGCCTTTGTCTCATTTTAACTTCTAAGAGATGATTGCGATGTGTGGCTATGAGAGTAGAGAAGGCAACAGAGGAGCGAGACATACAACTAGAGAAAGAACGTAAGAGAAAGAGACGTTTGGGGTTCAAATGGTGCTTCTCAGGTAAGATTAAGCTCTAATGTACAGGTCTTTGATGGGTCACTCTTGTAGATGAACTTGTGCGGGTTAAGCTCTTCTTATTCTAGCAGATGAAAATGCTTATCAGCTTATTTTAGACAAAATTTTCATGTACAATTTCTTTGATTATTGGAAGGTTGCTAGAGCTATGGTATTACAAAGGAGCTTTATATTCATTGCTTGAGTTTTTGTTATTGAAAAAAAAAAGTAATAAATTAAAAGCACTTTTTTATTTATTTCATACTAAATTAAAGGTTATGGATACTTTTGTAAGTCACCTAGGGGGGAGGGGGGCGAATAGGTGACAAGCTAATCAATGCAAAACTAATACGGAATTAAAAACTAATTATGCACCTAAAAACTATTAGGCTAAACATAAAGTATAACCAAAGAGCGTAGCCGAAATCCCGGTAAAGGATTCTGGATTATCTCCTCAATATTTCTCTAAATTAAGAGTTGAGCTGCCACTATAGCTTTCTTGGTTAAATACAAGTGTGAGCGGACAACCCCAACAATGTATATATATGAAGCACAAGAGAATATCAAACATATAATAAATATAAACAATACGAGCATGCAAAATACAACTGAGAGAGAGATAAGCAATCACAAAACATGAGAGATTTATTTCGAGGTTCGAGCACACTTGCTCTACGTCCCTGCCTTTAACACTATGAAAGATTTTCACTATAATGATCCCGCAAGATCACCCGGTACTACAACACCTACAATAAGTTCACCTAGAACTCTTGACTCACAGGTCCATCTCTTGTTCCCGCAAGAACAAACAACACGAACTCACAAGTTCGAAGAGACCGCACGTCTACACACACTCCAATATAAGGTGGAACACTAGATCATCTCTTCTCTTTGATCACTAACAAACACTCTCACAAGCAAAGCTCCTATAAGATAGATAAGACTCTGAAAAGCTAAAGCTTGTGTGAGAAAAAACTTGGATAGATCTGGAGGTGGAAAACTTAAGAAAGCTTTTTGATAAAAATCAAGAGATTTACTCTTGAAAAACTCCTTTTAATTTGAAAATGAAGCTCTAAAAATTTGTTGAAAAACTTCTGTGGATGATAAGAAAATAGCTCTAGAAAACTCTCCCAAAAATCTTGACCAAAACTGGCCCAAAACCCCTATTTATAAAGGCTGTCAAAAACTAGCCGTAGGGGCCAGACTGGCCTGCCGGTCGACCGGCCAACGGTCATATTTATGACCATTGGGGTTACCGGTCGGTTGAGCGCACCCAGGTCTTGACCTATCGGTCGACCGACTGGTCGATCGAGGCAAGAACCAGAGAGCAAAGCTCTCTGGCCGGTCGACCCCCGGGTCGACCTGGGCCAGCTCCAGAGAGTGAACTCTCTGGATCGGTCGACCGACCTCAAGCCAAAGATGTGTGCACATTTTGTGCACATCGGTTGATCTCTCGGTCGTCCGCTAGAAGGCCAGGTCAGTGTTATTTAGGGATTAAAACTTGGTCTTTTAACGTCCTATAAAATCTCATAAAATCACATAAAATTCACAAAAATCAGTTTATTAAAATACTTTGAAATCCAAATATGTGTGGTCAAAAATCAATACATATTACAAACAAGTTGAACTAATTTTGCGATATAGAAATTCAGCATTAAATAAAAACCCGTATTTTTCAAAATCAATCTTCAATTTGAAAAACGATTTTTTCAAAACTTTTTCAAATACAAAAACAAGATATTTAAAACTCATTTGACGTATAGTGTGTATGGATATGATCGAATACACATTTAAGATGAAATATCTATGTTTTGACAATTAAGCTCAAAATAAGTTTTGATAAATACAAACCTTAAATACATAACATAGAGACATCAAATAAGTTTTTCTAAATATTTGAACCAACAATGTGTATAGATGAAATCTAATATACATATAAAATATGTTAAATTGTTTTGATGAACTCTATTCATGAAACATAAAGATATCTTCTTTAAAGCTCAAAACCAAATTGGTATTTTCTAAAATCTAACTTATTCTAATGAAAACACTATATAAATTTTGTGTTTGTGTATATGAGCTAGAGAAATCTACAACTAATCTATCCTGTGTGACCAATTCTCATATGCCATAACTGACTAGCATCTATATCTGAAACTACTAAAGCCATCAAAGGATCTGTGACTGCACTACCCTTTAAGTAATATAAGTATCTGTCTCTGATCTCCTTCATCACAACTAAGGACCCCTTTATGACCTGGAAAATTCTATTTTCCAATGCACCTTGAGCCCTTTCGACTCCAGCGCTCTGTTGGCCCAAAGGCCTATCACTCTAGTTTTGATGATGATCAACTCATGTAGTTATATTTGCTAATGATCTTGTTTAATTAGTGACAGATTCCTTATCAAGATCTTAGTAGGTGTGGAGCTTCAACAAAGGATAAAATGTCAAGTTGGAAGCTAGCACCGGTCGATTCACGAGCCTATACATCAAGACCACATCTAGAGATGAGCTCGGTGGATTGCATGTGGACCAAGTCAAGAAGATGAGAAGACTTCAAGTGAAGACTTCAAGAAGATGAAGACTTGAGTCTAGGTTTGTTTTTATAAGATTTTTATTTGTTTTAGATAAAAATGTAAAGGATAGATAGTTGGTGGATTGCTCAAGTCTATATCACACACACACTCTTGATAGAACTCTTGATAGAATGTTTTTCATAAAAGATTTTCCTAGTTAAGAAAAGATTTTTATTTGTGATAAAATACAATTTGGTTTTGGTATCATGTATACATATCTCATATCCAAAACCATGTTTAGAGCCTTATGTCAAAAACTAGATATTCATCTTATTTGTGTAGTGGATCATATCCATACACACTATGCTTTAAAAGTATATCTTGTTTTTGTATTTGATGAGATTTTCCTTATGACAAAATATCTACTTTGGGTTTTGGTAATTTCTTATATACATATCCTTTAACCAAAACAAGTTTAGTGCTTTATGTCAAAAACTAGATATTTCATCTTGATTGTGTGGTGGATCATATCCATACACACTTTGCTTTATAAGTTCAAAATATCTTGTTTTTGTATTTTGTGAAGTTATGGAAAAACAAGTTTTAGAAAAACATATTTTTAGAAAAACAGTTTTTATTTTGATTGAAACTATTTTTCTGGATTTACTGTGAATTTCTGGGATTTTATTAAGCCAAAGACCAATCCTTAATCCCTATTTTCTGGTTCTGCCAGTTCTGATTTTTCAGAACTGACAGAGGCCGGTCGACCGGGTCGGTCGACCGGACGTGCACGACGTGCACGCCAGTGTGCACTGGAGAACGGTCGACCGGGCGGTCGACCGCTTCAGAGAGCTTTGCTCTCGGAATTATCGGTCGACCGGGCCGGTCGACCGACAGAGAGTTTTCTCTCTTCTCCAGTTGCGCGCGGTCGACCGGGCCGGTCGACCGGAGGCTGCAACGGTCGGATTTTTGACCGTTGCCGGTCGACCGGACCGGTCGACCGGCAGCTCTGACAGACCCCAACGGTCACATTTTTCTGACCTCTATAAAAGGGGTTTTGTCATGGTTTTGAGCCAAGATTTTAGGAGAGCTTTGTCCAGTTTTTCCCATTCTTTTCAGAAAGTTTTCTCCACATATTTGAGAGCAAATACTTCCAATCAAATAGGAAGAATTTATCAAGAGTGATAAAAGTGATTTCTTGAGGTTTTCACCTGTAATACCCCGTTCCCGGAATACGTACTTAAATTCGTATTCAGTTTTCGATCGTATTTTTCGATTTACTTTCCGTATTTGACCGATTTAAATTTTAAATATCATTTTCCAATATAATATATTTTATATGATTTTCTGGAATTTTTCAGAATTAAAAGGAATTTCTTCAAAACCGGTGTCGACCAGTGCCGCTGATCGATTCCCAAATTTTTATCTTACCAACTGTTTAGAATTTCTAGAAGATTCTTTAGACATTTCTTCTTAGAATTATGTTTATTACTTAAATACTTTTTCTGAAGATTTTACGAATTTATGGATCTTCCACCGGAGTCGGTAGATAACCGATTCTAGGATTTTTAATTCACAAACTGTTAGGACTTTCTAGAAAGGCCTTTAGGCATTATCTCTTAGAATCATATTTCTACCTACATTCTTTTTCTTAGAATTTTATGATTTTATGAAAATTCTTTCGGAGTCGGTAGGTAACTGATTCCGGGATTTTTAGATTTAAAACTATAAAGTATTTCTTAAAAGGATTTTACTACGAGTCTTCATATATTATTATTGATTTTTGGTGAAAATTGCGAGTCGTTCCGAGATACTTGAATTTCGGACGATTTCGGTATTTTCCGAATTGTTTTCCCGCATACTCGACTTTATCTCGGGAAACTGTGTTTCCGATATTTTCATTTTTGGAGACCAAGAAAATATCTTCTCATTTCATTACTTTTCCTTTTTCCTTTATTTCCTTTAATCTCCACCACAAACTCCTTACTTCATCCCTAAGTTTTCTCCACCTCATCACTTCCACCTCACCACCTTCCACACACTTCCATCAATCCCCACCACACAAATCTCCACCTCACCATCTCCATGGCAATCTTTGATTGGCCAAGGAGAACACCTCATCCCCCACTTGGCAAGCTCCTATTGGCCAAGAGACACCTCATCATCCACTTTGCAAATAAGCCCCTCTCTTTTAATATTTACATCTCCTTCACAAATCCAAAAACCTATAAATACTTTTTCTTTTCATTTCTCTCTCTTTTCTTCACTTCACCAAAAGAGAATAGCCTTCACCAAATCCCCCTTCACCTCAACCTCCAACTCCAAGGCTTCACCAAGGTCTTCTCCATCTCCACCACAACTACTTGGATTGGGATCGTCTCCTCCTTCGTCGATTGCATCGCCGTGGGTCATTTCCGACCACGACCTCTTCAAGCTTCACATAACCGATCCACGTGAGTTTTTACTCACCAAGACTCGTAAAATTCCTTGTATACTTGTGTTGCCAAATCATGTCCCTTTATGTCATCAAAATCATATTTTTAGACATCAAAATCAACCACACCAAAAATCTGATTTTTAGACCAAACAGCAGCATATTTCAGAAGTCCGGTCGACCGGTAGTCGACCGGCAGTCGACCGATGTGCACGAACGTGCACAGTTTTGAGTAGGCGGTCGACCGGTTCACCAACCAGTCGACCGCTAGGAAACCCTGGAGCTCACGGCCCTGTATCGGTCGACCGACAGTCGACCGACAGGCGACCGTTAGTTGTGTCTCCGGTCGACCGGCAGTCGACCGGAAGTCGACCGACCAAACCTGGAGGTCACGGCCTTGTATCGGTCGACCGGACGTCGACCGTTAGTTAGGTGACTGTCCCGTATCGGTCGACCGGCCATTTAACCCAGTCGACCGATAGTCTGGTTTTGGGCCAAAATTGTTGATTCTTATTCTTTCTGAAATTAGATCCTAACCTTGATACATGGGTGATGTATTATCCTTACTAAACACTTCATAACTGGTATTTCATGACTTGTTCATTACCATTATCAACCGCTTGTCAATTCTTTAGACTTGTCAGTTTTATGTTTCCTTTTAACACATGTATATCACCTGACTTGCTAGACCCTCTCGTTAGGCTATGACTTGTCCTGCTTATCATCAATCTCTTATTATGATTGATTGCTTGTTATATATCACCACTTTGTCATGCTATCTTTTAAACCAAGCATGATACACTTGACCTTGTAATTATTATGTTTACGGGAATCCTGTCTTGTTTTATGGAACTAAGTGCCACACCATACGGTGGGGGCCACCTCTAGAATCCATTCCCTCAGAACAAAGTGCCACATGGAACAAAGTGCCACACCACACTATACGGTGGGGGCCACCTCTTGAATCTGTGGGGGCCACCTCTTGAATCTGTTGGGCTATTACTGTTATGTTTATTCTTTCCCGTAATCTGATAATATTGATAAACTACAACTTGTATGGGGAATGGGAGGAAGTGATGGATGCCGGAATGATACCTTGCTTATAGTGATGGATTAAAAGTATATATATATATATAAAAATATATATATATGTATACTGGCGGTAGTGAATCTGTTTACTGACTCGGGGGACTTTGGGCCTCCAAAGCTGGTTCCAGGGTATGGAAACCACTATAAGGAGTGATATCAGTTCTCCATCTACTTCCGGTAACGACCCTCGACTCTCCAATATATGGATGTATGTGAGTCGGGATATATACCGAGATACATACCTAGATATATGGGTCAGACGAGTAATGATAATAATTAGATGCCCGTTGTATTTCAATCATGATTCCAGTGATGATTCCGGTTATGTCTTAGTTATGTTTCCTGTTATAGTTTCCGTTATGTGTACCTATTATGATTAGTTCCTGTTATGTCTCATATTATGGACCCTGATTATTGTTGTTATGCATTCCCGTTTGACTATCGTATGATTTGCAACTCTGATTCTATACGCTTGGATTTATGTGGCATGAGACAAAAGTATATATATGAGGGTTTCCTTGTTTGGATTATTCCTTCGATGTACTAGTCTCATGTGACCGTGACTTAAGCGTATACAATCAATCTTGCTTATAATCAACTTTACTTGGGAGTTCCTGATTTATGACTATGTTATACACGCCCTTATATACCATATTTGTGTTCTAAACCACTACTTTTATATCATTGCCACTTGGCTGTAGTTCATTATTGTTTTATGTCTTGATTCCTTGGATTTGCATATTCAGATTCCGAAGCTGGATCGAAGTGGAGTTATCCTCCGTAGATCGAACTTCCCTTAGCGGGCAGACATCCTAGTCCCAGTTCCTCGTGCCATACTCTTCTTTTGGACTCACGGGATCTTCATCCTACTCGTGAGCATCTCATGTATATCTTGTATATTTTACTTTTGGACTTGTTATGATAAAAGACACATGTAATGTGTAGATGTCTATCATACTGTGATGACTTTGTATATGTACCTTTTATGTTGGCATATGAAAGAATACCACGCTTTGTGTTGTACTCTGATTCCTTGCTTGTACTTTTATGCTTAGCGTATATACGTGGGAGCATTTTCTGACCTACGTATATACGTCGCAGTGACGTCCCCGTATCTGTGGAATCGGGGCGTTACAGGTTGGTATCAGAGCTTAGGCTCTCACACCTAAAGTACAATCAAGCAGCAAATTCCAGTAATTTGCTAATGCCAACTACAATATACAACGTTATCTAGTCTTTCTTGAATCCTTCCTTGATTAATTCTTTCGTGTCCTAAACTCCTTCCATTTGTTTCCAATTCCAGTTATCTTTTCCCAATTCGGTATGGAGAGAAGATCGGGTCGTAATCATTCTGGGCAAGCAACGAATGGACCCACAGGAGAGAACGTGAATATACTGAGGGTTATCCAGATAATGATGGAGAACCAGCAGCAGCAGACGGAGCTCCTCCGGCAAGAGTTAGCAGTTCCTAAGGGACAAAGGCCGGGAAATATCTCAGATTTTAGACGGCTGCAGCCAGCCATATTCACGGGAGGAGAGAAACCCCTAGAGGCTGAGCAATGGCTGACGGACACATCAGACCTGTTGAAAGCAGCCCGAGTACCAGAGGAAAACCAAGTGGAGGTTGCCAAGATTCAGCTGAAAGACATAGCTAGAACTTGGTGGTTAGCTGAGGAGGCCAGATTGGAGAGACCTGTCACTTGGGACACGTTCTCCAAGAGCTTCTACAGTAGGTTCTTCCCTGTCACAGCTCAGAAGGACATGGAGGAACAGTTCATCAGACTTCGGCAAGGGAATAAGTCCGTGGATGAGTATGCCGCGGAATTTCTCCGACTCAGTCGCTTTGCTCCGTACATGGTAACGGATGAGGAGAAGCGAGCGAGCAGATTCCAGCAGGGCTTACAGATGGATATCCAAGTTTTCTTGATGCCCCAACAGCTGAAGACTTATTCGGAAGTTCTCACCATAGCTCGAGAAGTGGAGCGTGGGTTAGAGAAGAAGAAAGAGAACTTGATAAGGAACCAGGCCAAGAAGAGGCCTTTTCAGTTAATGGATGAGGATGATGGAGTTAGGGTAACCCAAGGCCCGATGATCAGGGGACCATTCCAACCTCCTCTGTCTCAGATTGTATGCAATTATTGCCACAGACCCGGGCATTATAAGAGAGATTGTCGAGTAGCCAAGAGATTATGTTTGGCATGTGGGTCAGGGGGACATATGCTAAGGGATTGCCCACACAGAAAGTTTATGCCCGTAGCTCCAATCAGACCAGCTCTTCCAGCTCCAGCACATCCAGCCCCAGCACTTCCAGCTCCGCCATTAAAGAGGAACCCTGAACCTGTTGATCAAAGAGTTCCACTTCCACCCCAACGGTATGATCATCAGCAGAGGGATTGAGGCCTAGAGCAGATCAAGGTAGAGGTCAAGTTCACCTCATGGCAGTAGAGGCCTCAGGCAATGAAGCAGAGTGGGAGGACCAGTATCCAGAGCAGGAGCCTTAGGGATATCATGGTAACCACTACCCTAGATCTTGTTTTTGAATTGGTCATCATTCTAAAAATGTTTCCTTTATCATTCTATCATTGTTCATCCCGGTCCTTTCTGTGTTCATCTTATTCTTGTTTTGATTTTTCGGATCCTTTGATTTCACCCTTGTCCACCTTGTATTCAATTTACCCCTTAATGAAATTGCGAGGACGCAATTTTTGTAAGGTGGGTGGATTGTAATACCCCGTTCCCGGAATACGTACTTAAATTCGTATTCAGTTTTTCGATCGTATTTTTCGATTTACTTTCCGTATTTGACCGATTTAAATTTTAAATATCATTTTCCAATATAATATATTTTATATGATTTTCTGGAATTTTCCGGAATTAAAGGAATTTCTTCAAAACCGGTGTCGACCAGTGCCGCTGATCGATTCTCGAATTTTTATCTTACCAACTGTTTAGAATTTCTAGAAGATTCTTTAGACATTTCTTCTTAGAATTATGTTTATTACTTAAATACTTTTTCTGAAGATTTTACGAATTTATGGATCTTCCACCGGAGTCGGTAGATAACCGATTCTAGGATTTTTAATTCACAAACTGTTAGGACTTTCTAGAAAGGCCTTTAGACATTATCTCTTAGAATCATATTTTCTACCTACATTCTTTTTCTGAGAATTTTATGATTTTATGAAAATTCTTTCGGAGTCGGTAGGTAACTGATTCCGGGATTTTTAGATTTAAAACTATAAAGTATTTCTTAAAAAGGATTTTACTACGAGTCTTCATATATTATTATTGATTTTTGGTGAAAATTGCGAGTCGTTCCGAGATACTTGAATTTCGGACGATTTCGGTATTTTCCGAATTGTTTTCCCGCATACTCGACTTTATCTCGGGAAACTGTGTTTCCGATATTTTCATTTTGGAGACCAAGAAAATATCTTCTCATTTCATTACTTTTCCTTTTTCCTTTATTTCCTTTAATCTCCACCACAAACTCCTTTACTTCATCCCTAAGTTTTCTCCACCTCATCACTTCCACCTCACCACCTTCCACACACTTCCATCAATCCCCACCACACAAATCTCCACCTCACCATCTCCATGGCAATCTTTGATTGGCCAAGGAGAAACACCTCATCCCCCACTTGGCAAGCTCCTATTGGCCAAGAGACACCTCATCATCCACTTTGCAAATAAGCCCCTCTCTTTTAATTATTTACATCTCCTTCACAAATCCAAAAACCTATAAATACTTTTTCTTTTCATTTCTCTCTCTCTTTTCTTCACTTCACCAAAAGAGAATAGCCTTCACCAAATCCCCCTTCACCTCAACCTCCAACTCCAAGGCTTCACCAAGGTCTTCTCCATCTCCACCACAACTACTTGGATTGGGATCGTCTCCTCCTTCGTCGATTGCATCGCCGTGGGTCATTTCCGACCACGACCTCTTCAAGCTTCACATAACCGATCCACGTGAGTATTTTTACTCACCAAGACTCGTAAAATTCCTTGTATACTTGTGTTGCCAAATCATGTCCCTTTATGTCATCAAAATCATATTTTTAGACATCAAAATCAACCACACCAAAAATCTGATTTTTAGACCAAACAGCAGCATATTTCAGAAGTCCGGTCGACCGGTAGTCGACCGGCAGTCGACCGATGTGCACGAACGTGCACAGTTTTGAGTAGGCGGTCGACCGGTTCACCAACCAGTCGACCGCTAGGAACCCTGGAGCTCACGGCCCTGTATCGGTCGACCGGCAGTCGACCGACAGGCGACCGTTAGTTGTGTCTCGGTCGACCGGCAGTCGACCGGAAGTCGACCGACCAAACCTGGAGGTCACGGCCTTGTATCGGTCGACCGGACGTCGACCGTTAGTTAGGTGACTGTCCCGTATCGGTCGACCGGCCATTTAACCCAGTCGACCGATAGTCTGGTTTTGGGCCAAATTGTTGATTCTTATTCTTTCTGAAATTAGATCCTAACCTTGATACATGGGTGATGTATTATCCTTGCTAAACACTTCATAACTGGTATTTCATGACTTGTTCATTACCATTATCAACCGCTTGTCAATTCTTTAGACTTGTCAGTTTTATGTTTCCTTTTAACACATGTATATCACCTGACTTGCTAGACCCTCTCGTTAGGCTATGACTTGTCCTGCTTATCATCAATCTCTTATTATGATTGATTGCTTGTTATATATCACCACTTTGTCATGCTATCTTTTAAAACCAAGCATGATACACTTGACCTTGTAATTATTATGTTTACGGGAATCCTGTCTTGTTTTATGGAACTAAGTGCCACACCATACGGTGGGGGCCACCTCTAGAATCCATTCCCTCAGAACAAAGTGCCACATGGAACAAAGTGCCACACCACACTATACGGTGGGGGCCACCTCTTGAATATGTTGGGCTATTACTGTTATGTTTATTCTTTCCCGTAATCTGATAATATTGATAAACTACAACTTGTATGGGGAATGGGAGGAAGTGATGGATGCCGGAATGATACCTTGCTTATAGTGATGGATTAAAAGTATATATATATATAAAATATATATATATATGTATACTGGCGGTAGTGAATCTGTTTACTGACTCGGGGGACTTTGGGCCTCCAAAGCTGGTTCCAGGTGTATGGAAACCACTATAAGGAGTGATATCAGTTCTCCATCTACTTCCGGTAACGACCCTCGACTCTCCAATATATGGATGTATGTGAGTCGGGATATATACCGAGACACATACCTAGATATATGGGTCAGACGAGTAATAATAATAATTAGATGCCCGTTGTATTTCAATCATGATTCCAGTGATGATTCCGGTTATGTCTTAGTTATGTTTCCTGTTATAGTTTCCGTTATGTGTACCTATTATGATTAGTTCCTGTTATGTCTCATATTATGGACCCTGATTATTGTTGTTATGCATTCCCGTTTGACTATCGTATGATTTGCAACTCTGATTCTATACGCTTGGATTTATGTGGCATGAGACAAAAGTATATATATGAGGGTTTCCTTATTTGGATTATTCCTTCGATGTACTAGTCTCATGTGACCGTGACTTAAGCGTATACAATCAATCTTGCTTATAATCAACTTTACTTGGGAGTTCCTGATTTATGACTATGTTATACACGCCCTTATATACCATATTTGTGTTCTAAACACTACTTTTATATCATTGCCACTTGGCTGTAGTTCATTATTGTTTTATGTCTTGATTCCTTGGATTTGCATATTCAGATTCCGAAGCTGGATCGAAGTGGAGTTGTCCTCCGTAGATCGAACTTCCCTTAGCGGGCAGACATCCTAGTCCCAGTTCCTCGTGCCATACTCTTCTTTTGGACTCACGGGATCTTCATCCTACTCGTGAGCATCTCATGTATATCTTGTATATTTTACTTTTGGACTTGTTATGATAAAAGACACATGTAATGTGTAGATGTCTATCATACTGTGATGACTTTGTATATGTACCTTTTATGTTGGCATATGAAAGAATACCACGCTTTGTGTTGTACTCTGATTCCTTGCTTGTACTTTTATGCTTAGCGTATATACGTGGGAGCATTTTCTGACCTACGTATATACGTCGCAGTGACGTCCCCGTATCCGTGGAATCGGGGCGTTACATCACCATAGTTCTTTTCCTTGATTTCTCACACTACACTTGAGCATCCATTGTTATATCTATCCTATAGGAGAGTTGTAGTGAGAGTTTGTAATTGGTGATCAAGTGTTTAGATCACCAAGAGATCATTTCTTGTTCTTTGAGAAGGCGGACGGTTGTGTTCACGGTTTGATTGAGGGTCCTAGTGAGGACTTGGTGTTGTTGGGTCCTAGTGAGGACTTGTAGCTTGAGGTGCGGCCTCGACGAGCCGGTGGGCTTGTGTTGTGTAAGGGACTAGAGAGTCCGAGGGCTTGTAGGTGTTGCGGCACCGAGGAGAGATCCGGTGGGATCTTGCATAGTGGAAATCCTTCGTGTGTCGAAGGCGGGGATGTAGAGCAAGTGTGCTCGAACCTCGAAACAAACCCTTTGTGTTTGCGATTGCTCACTCTTGCTCTCTTACTCTTTTTTTCTCACTTATATCTTGCATTACTTTATAGTCTTTATCTCTTATATGCATGATATACTTTTGTGCTCATAATTGCTATACTTGGGATTGTTATTAACACTAGTATTCAACCAAGAGAGCCAACGCGGCACCTCAACCCATTCAAGGGGAATCTAGAGGAGTTTGTCCAGAGCCTCGCAAGGGGAATTCGGCAACACTCTTGCGTTATACATAAGTGTTCAATTAAAAGAAGTTTAATTTAACTTAGTTTTAATTCCGCATTATTTGTTCATAAGTGACCATTAGATTAGCCATCACCTATTCACCCCCCCTCTAGGTGATCCTTACAATTGGTATCAGAGCCAAGTGCTCTTGATATTGGGTCTAACAACCTAGAGTTAAAGATCCTCCTTTAGGCTAATCACAATATTTTGTACACACACCATGGACTTTATGTCACCACCCACCTTTGACACTCTTAACATCCAAATTTGGAAGGTTAAGATGTCTTTGTTCCTCAAAGGACTTGGCCTTAGTGTATATCTTGCCACAACTAATAAAGAATATTGCTTAAATGGTAAGAACATTGAGGCTAATGCAAAAGCCCTACATGCTTTAGTATCTTGCTTAGATAATGATTATTTGTCTAAGATGACTAATCTTGATTCGGCTTTTGTAGTATGGAACACCCTCATCTCCCTTGGCGAAAAGGATCTATACTATGCGGGGAGCGATTCGGATGTTGGAAGCGACATCTCCAACAAGTGCTACATGGTCCAAGGGGATAACCCCCTTGAGGTAACTTCCGAATCCGAGGATGAGGATGCTACTATGTCATATGATGAGCTAAATTCATTTTGCCAATTATTGCTTGAGAGATATGACATAATTAAAAAGGAAAATAAAAATTTGAAAAAGGATATTGCTTGCATGCATGTAGAACATGACTCTTTTAGAGGTAACATTGCATGCTTGGAAAAAGATAACAAGAATTTGAAAAAGAACATTGATTGCATGCATGTAGAAAATGATTCTTTTATAGATAAACTTGCATGTTTAGAAAAAGAAAATAAAGTTTTGAAAAATGAGAATATTTCCTTATTTTCAAAATTAAATGATTTATGTGAAGGGAACACTATTTTGAAGGATAAGATTGATTTGGTGGAAAAACAAAAGGAAATCGTTTTTCAAGAAAATAAATCTTTAAAAGAAAATTTGTTGAAAAAGAAAAGGATAATGTTTTTCAAAAGAAAAAGAAAAATGATTCTTTATCTCACCATGCTTTACATGCCACAACTAATGAGATTAAGAATTTGAAAAATAAGATAGAAAATTTGAGCTCTAATTTGAGCACATGTGCATTCAATCATTCTAAGTTGGAATCTTTGTTTCAAAAGAAACAAGTTCCCCATGCTCATGCACATACACATCATGCTCATGCTTATGTTGCACATCACGATCACAATCACACTCATAAGCATCATGATAGGGTGTACACTTGTACACATTGTGGTCGAAAAGGCCATTTAGCAAAATATTGTTTTGATAAGAAGCATAACTTATATTTTGCTATGTCTAAAAGATTTTGGGTTCCTTATAATAAAGCTAACCCCAAAGGACCCAAGAAAATATGGGTACCAAAACCCCCACCTTTTGCTTGTGATGTAGGTGAGGGCTCTCTCAAACGTGAGAGGGATGGTACCTTGGTAGTGGATGCACTTGGACATGATGGATATACTTTTGGGTTGCATCGCTATCAAGGAGCTTTGGTGGATCAACCACCATGCTAGGAGCTTTGGAGTTGGTAACAATTTCTAAACTCCTATTTTATTTATGTACATGCTTTTATTTTCATAATATCATTCATAGCATGTTCATGTTTTAAGATTTTATGTGCTTCATGTGGCATTTACATGCTTAAATGTAGAATGTGTCAAAACTTGCATTTATACATATATATATAGTGAACTACAATTGACTCATACATATTTGAACTTCATGCTCATTTGTATCCACTATATGCATGTGTATAGGCTAGTTTTGATGATTCGGTCATTTATACTTGTTATGCCTATCCTTGATCTTACCTCATGTATATGTGTGTTTAATTCAAATCTAATAAACATACATGTATACCCGTGAGTCTCTAGCTTTCATTCAAATATTTGATAGACTCTTTTACAATTTTGGGATATGTATGTGTATTGTTAGATTTGTATAATTCATACATATACCATGAAGATTGTAGTTTTTTTTTTAATAAAAATGATTTTGTGATGATTTGATAACAATGATTTCTATGTGATTTGAGCTTCAATGACAACTTTCATGAAAATACTATTTACATAACCTTTGAACACTCATCTTTTATTCAAAAATATATTTATGAGCTTTATGGACTATGAGTGCTTGGATTTTTATGTACTTAGTCTCATTCATGAAAAACATATGATTTGACATATTTGAAGGATCTTAACTAGTTTTCAAAAATAATTTATACTAGTTATGTATTCTTCAAATAGTTTTTGAGATTGTCACATGATTCAATTTTTCTTAAAATTTAATGCTTCATGATTTGAATATTAGTTTATATGTTAGTTTTTGTCAACACTAGGATTTATACTTGAACATATCATGGGCCTCAAAAAGATCTATTAGTAAGTGTGCTTAAATGCTTATTTGAACCCTTGAAATGTACTTGTATTGCTTAGTTTTGATGATTCATACATATTTAAACTTATGTTCACCTTTTGGATTTGATTTATGATCATGTGCCTTTTTATTTCATGTATATGTGTGTTTTGCCAAACCTTAAAATATACATGTATAACTCTTGAGTCTTTTGCCTTCAATGCAAATCCATTCATATAGACTCACTTGAGTTTAAGAGATATGTATGTATATTTCATGTATTGTCAAAACATACATATATCTTGACATATAGATTTTGTTTTCAATGATTTAATCAAAAAATGTGAGATGATTTTGATGTTTGTGATTTTCTAAAGAATATTGTACCTTATTGCCATTTTCATGATGCCATGTTTCACATAACATTAGTACACTCACTTCTTTTGAAACTATTTGGACTTTATAGATTAGAGTGTTTGAGTGTTTTGTGTTTCATTGCTATTTCATGAAAATCCTTAGATTTATTCCTTGATAGAAGGATTTCGTACTAGTTGTTAAACACTCTCATTTAACTAGTTCGAATTCTTCATGTGTTGTTAATGCTAAGCTTAATTCAAATCTTATTTTTCAAGCTTATGCATTAGATTTTAAAATGGTATCAATATTTTTTATTTGATATCAAAGAGGAAATTCAAAATTTGTTTTGATAAAATAGAATTAATGATTTTGTTTTGATGAGAAAAATTCAAAATTTTTGATTTGTATTGCCCCTCCTTGACTTCTTTATTTTTGACATAAAGGGGGAGAAAATTTGTTGATTTGATTTTACTTTGAACCCTTTGTTGATGATTGACAAAAAGGGGGAGAAGTATTTGTGTTTTTATTTTGATATATATGCATGATTTCCTTGCTTAAGGGGGAGAAGTATTTGTCCTTCTTACTTAAGGGGAATTAAGATTTGTATTTATGCATATGTGTTTTGATTTATGCAAATAGGAGTAAAAAGATTTTGATTTATGCTTGTTGCATCTCCATATTTGCATCCATATTCATGTGCTTCATGATCATATTTATTATTTATTTGTATGCATGAGTTAAGGGGGAGCTTCTTTGAAGCTTTACTTTAATCCATGCATATATAACTCCATGAGTTTTGTCATCATCAAAAAGGGGAGATTGTTGGCCCAAAGGCCTATCACTCTAGTTTTGATGATGATCAACTCATGTAGTTATATTTGCTAATGATCTTGTTTAATTAGTGACAGATTCCTTATCAAGATCTTAGTAGGTGTGGAGCTTCAACAAAGGATAAAATGTCAAGTTGGAAGCTAGCACCGGTCGATTCACGAGCCTATGCATCAAGACCACATCTAGAGATGAGCTCGGTGGATTGCATGTGGACCAAGTCAAGAAGATGAGAAGACTTCAAGTGAAGACTTCAAGAAGATGAAGACTTGAGTCTAGATTTGTTTTTATAAGATTTTTATTTGTTTTAGATAAAAATGTAAAGGATAGATAGTTGGTGGATTGCTCAAGTCTATATCACACACACACTCTTGATAGAACTCTTGATAGAATGTTTTTCATAAAAGATTTTCCTAGTTAAGAAAGATTTTATTTGTGATAAAATACAATTTGGTTTTTGGTATTCATGTATACATATCTTATATCCAAAACCATGTTTAGAGCCTTATGTCAAAAACTAGATATTCATCTTATTTGTGTAGTGGATCATATCCATACACACTATGCTTTAAAAGTATATCTTGTTTTTGTATTTGATGAGATTTTCCTTATGACAAAATATCTACTTTGGGTTTTGGTAATTTCTTATATACATATCCTTTAACCAAAACAAGTTTAGTGCTTTATGTCAAAAACTAGATATTTCATCTTGATTGTGTGGTGGATCATATCCATACACACTTTGCTTTATAAGTTCAAAATATCTTGTTTTTGTATTTTGTGAAGTTATGAAAAACAAGTTTTAGAAAAACATATTTTTAGAAAAACAGTTTTTATTTTGATTGAAACTATTTTTCTGGATTTACTGTGAATTTCTGACATACAGCTGAGATGATGTTCTTCTTCATATGAGGAACATATCTCACATCCGTCAAATCCCTAACCACACCATTGAACATCTTGATTAGAACGATACCTATCCCAATCATCTGACATGCAGCATCATTTCCCATGATTACTATGCCACAACCTAACTTCTCTAAACTAAAGAACCATTCTCTCCTAGAACAAATATGATGGTAGCCCCTGTGTCAAATACCCACTCCGAAGTATCCGAGCAACATATCGACGGTGTAATAGAGAGTGAGAAAGCAGAAGAATCAGATTAATTCCCATCTGACTTGGCGATATTCACCTCTGATGGTTTTTCTGACTTCTCTTTCAGTTTGTTCTTCTTCTTGTGCTTGGGAGAATCCTTCTTCTAATTACCAATTTGTTTACAAAATGCATACTGATCACAAGTCAAACTACAGTTGCCATATTATGATTTCAATTTCAATCTACCACGATTTCCTCCTCTTTGGTTTGGACTCCTTCCTCTCATGGTCAATGCCTCCGCCTATGTACTACCTAAGGACTCCTCGTCCTTCCGTCCCAACTCGAGATTCACGAGGGCAGTAGTGACGTCAGAATATTTTAGTGATGTTCTTCCATTTATCAGGGTGAGGACATAGGTCTCATAACCCTCATCAAGTAGATAGCTCAACAATATCAAGGCTTGGTCTTTCTCCTCAATCACCACATCCACATTCGCTAAGTCTCCGAGAAGCTTCTTGTAAGTGTTGATATGATTGCTAATAGAAACCCCCCTCTTCAAGTGGAAACAATACAGTGTCCTCTTCAAATGCAAGCAATTCTCGATGCTCTTCATCAAATATTTGCTCGCAAAGGTCTCCCAAATCTTCTTTGCAAAAGTCTCATTCATCACATCATATTTTAAGTCTTGTGATAAACACAACCTAGTCACTATAAGCTGTCTAAAAACCACTAAAGACAAGTCATCAAAAAGTAGAATCCAAACTCCAGATGTAAGGCTAATCATCGCTATTAGCGCAGCATCAAGACGCGAGGGTTGAAACCTGCGTCTCAACATCACTGCAAGGACCAAGACACGGAGCATGGAAGCCGCGTCTCAGCATTATTACAGTACCAAGACGCAGAGTCCAAAGCCCGCGTCTCACGTGAAGCTTGACGCAGAATTTGAAGCTCGCGTTTCTCAAGCATCACCTCAATGGTAAAACGCGAGGCCCAAAGCCCGTGTCTCGGTTATAACTGCCCTCATTACTGGGTCAATTACTGCCCACGTAATGAGGGAGTTAATCCCCATTATGGAGTATTTTTAGGGGACACTTTTACCCCTGAAGCCTCTATAAATAGCCCAGTTTGCTATGGAAGAGGGGTCAGAAAAATCTTTGGTCAGAAGAACTTCGGTTGTAAGCCGTAGAAGGACCAAGATCTCTACCTAAAAAAAGAGAGAGTTTAACTTTTCTAACAACTTGCTGCGTACAAGTTTATTTTTGCCTACAATCTCTTTGAGATTCTTGTTGGACAGAAGCTGTGTTACTTCATCTACCATCCAAAGAGAGGATTCCCAAAGGTCCTGACATTCACCCGGTCAACGGAAAATAAGATTCACTTTCCATCGCCACATTAAGAACCTGGTATTAAACAAAGGGCAGATTTGAGCTTGAATATCTCCCCTCTCTTGTAAAGGATTATTGATCCGTTGTAATTTTTTTTACAATCAGATAAAGAATTTATATCTCGATCTTCAATTTTTCCTCACCAAACAGTCACTCCACAAGTTGTTATATTCATTTCTTCCAAACCTTCTCCTCCATCTCTTCTGGCTCCCTTACAATTCGAGAGCATTCTCCAAGTTTTGTGTGTTTAGCGCATCCAACACCTCACATCTCCACAATTTGAAATTATTTGTGTCTTCATATTTCACCACATCAATTTTTATATGAAAATAATTTGTATATTCTTCACAACAAAAGAACTTCTCCCATCAGATGTTTCTTCGGCTATTTCTACTCCAATACCACTTATTGGACTTGGGGCACCATCCCAAAAGACTAACCTACTAGATGGAGTTGCCCAAATTCTATATACCCAAAACCATCTCCATGTTTAGCCAATGTGGGACTATTTATGTAACCAAAATCCCAACACTTTTCAAGACTTTTCATAGATTGGCCGGTTTAAAGCGGAGAAACCCCTCTCTTTAAAGAAGGTGGGTAGCCTCTGCAAGTAATTTGGTGGTGATCCTTATGCTAGAAAAGGGCTGATTTATAAGCTTCTAACCACATTGTTGGCAAAGTACGATACTCCTAGGCTAGAGTACCACTCTTCTGCAGTTGGCCAGTTCTTGAAAAGTGGTTTTGGCAGGGTCAGGCTTGGACAGGTATGTCTCCTAGCTTTCGCATACCTTGGTGGTGTTTCAGGTAGGTGCAATTTTGTAATCTGTAAATTCAACCTTTCTTTTCAGGCAATAAAAAATTTTGGTGACCAAAGTGTTCGCCTAGTTTTTGCGGTGGGAGTCAGTAACACTCTTGAGGTTCGAATCCTACTATTTTGTTTATATTCATATATGAGATCCCATTATTTGAGTTATTATGTTTTAACTTAAAACAAATTGCCACTTAGTTGGGCCATTGGAAACTCTAGGCCTATTAAATTTTGAGGCAATATATATGTAAATGTTGGAACTTATTTTGATGATAACAATGTAATTTGTACTATTTTGTGTATTTTTGATATTTGTTAAAAGCCTTGATAAATTGGGATGTTGTCCTAAGTTGTTAACACCAATTCAAATGATTAGTTTTCTGCCCAAACTCTGTTGAAATATTCTGTTTTTCAGAAAACTAGTTTTCACTTTCTGTTCTTCACACAAATTCTAATCCTTAGTGAAGAATTCTGAGAGTCCATCTATAAGAGACCTTGTTCACGATCACATACAACCTCAAGGCTCATAGGATACTTTGTAATCACTCAAAGAGAAAGATTGTACAGGAGCATCTTCTGATGTAGAAGAGAAGTTATACAAGGTGTTATTGTCTTCTTGGTGTGAGAAGAGTTGTACACATCTGGCAAATGGTGTTTTGTCAAGTGGTGTACAGGTGTTGATTTTGGGTGTACAAAATCAAGGATAAAGAAAAATCTCAAGCGGAGTCGCTTGGGGACTGGATGTAGGTCAAGAGGACCGAACCAGAATAAAATCTCGTGTGTTTGCATTTGCATTATTTTCTAAGATTTATTTCTTTTTCTGCATTTCCTTTCCTACAAGTTATTTGTGATTGAAATTTTATTAACACTACTCATTTCTATATTAGTGTTTGTGTTGCCTAGTTGCAGTGCATAAATCCTTCATTTGGTATCCTTTTTGGAACCTACAGTATAGTTGTAAACTATTGGTCTGTTAGAGTATTATCGCAAACTTTTATACTTTGTGGCCCAGTTTGTAGCTCCTGAGCTTTGTTGGTTGGCGGGTGAAAGATAAAAGGGATGAAGGGGAAGGTGGATCAGGTTTCAAAACTAGAACAGGTGTATCAGGTATATGGTGCACCTATCTCGGAAAAGCACGTTCTCATCTGATGGTCAAGTGGGGATGCAGGAGATGCTTACCCACGGATTAGTATTACATTGCAATTTTAGAGAATTTAAGGCAGATTTGCATGTCTGAATGTTTCCAAAACAAAACTAACCCAAGATATCATTAACTAACTCTCAAATGAGGGCTCGGAGGGGCATAAAATTTTGGCCTGATTTACTTTTTTATGTGGATGGGTGTCAGTGGGTGGGCTTTGGGTTGGTTTTTTGTCTGTTTGTGTGTGTGTGGTTGTTGGGTGGTAGTGAGTGTGTGTGTGTGTGTGTGTGTGCGCGCGCGCGCGCGCATGTGTGTGTTGGGAGTCGGCGTTGTTCAACGAAAGTAAATTAAGTGTTTTCTGTTGGAAATTTTATTTAAAATATAAAAAAAGATTGAAATTCTTAAATAACTACTTGACTTGATCTATAACCACCACTCCACTAATGGGGTTATTGTCATAGATAGTGTGGTTAGTTATCATAATTAGTGGGATTAGTTGTTAAGAGTTAGGGGCTAAGCTTCACTATATATATACCAACATCATGAAAGTAGAAGCAAGAGAAATAAAATGGAAAAAAATCTTCTCTCTCCTTCCTCTTTCTCTTATAAAATTTTCTTTTCAAATTTAATTTGGGCATTTCTTATAATTCGAGGTCACCTCCTCTTCGTGGTCGTGCACGCAAGGGACACCGGCAGAGAGAGGTAGTATCGCTAAGGGGCACATCTGCGTTGGCTGACCGCACGAGGTCGGCGATATGCCTTTTAGCGCAGTGTCACGGACCTTCCCCGAGACCGGTAACATTGTTCCTATATTTATTTTATTAAATTATTTGTCATTATAATTTTTGGATGCAAAAAATTCTCAGAATCTAAAAGGCATAGTTATTGTTCACCATGACAGGTACATACAGTGATGTTGAAATCTTTGAAGGCTACCATTCTCATTTTTTAGAATCTATAATATTGTTACAAGTTGAGATTATATATAATTGTTTTATTTTAATAGATTACATTACATAATGTCTTATCTTAATTTCTGAAGTATTACTTTATACTTTTTCCCCTTTTCAATCTATCATTTATGGAAACTTGTGCTTGTTTGTATTATTAAATAGGATCTAAGCTTCTATTACAAGTGTGGAAACACTTATTTGTTTAATTTATGTCCATCATAATGGACTTGAATATTTTTGGGTTGGACTGTATCTGCTATTGTATAGGTTTATATGGAAACTTTTGTGCAATGACTTGACTAGATTTGATTAACTACTCTCAGAAAAAAGGAAAAATATCTTCTAAGTTTGCCAAGTGTAATTTAACAACTTAACTGACAAAAAATCTCACAAGATTGACATTTTCAAACTTTAGTAAATATCAGAAATAAATGACTGATAGATTGAAGCAAGCCTTTCCTTGTGAACATGTGAGAGAAGTATTATATTAAATGTTAGGATCTGTTACAGGTAACAAGGTTGTTGCTGCTACTATTATTTCATGCATATCTTTATTCAACTTTAGGTCGTAGATGAAATTTTGCCACCAAATATATTATTTTAATGTGATATGCTCAGGTTTTGAATTTAGATAAGTCTTTTATATTGGAATGTCAGGCTCGATGCTTGAAACATTTAAAGAAGCTAGTTAGTGGGAAATTGGATTATTATAACATGATTCTTTTACTTCTATACAGAATATATAGCAACATGAAACAAAGAAGAGAGATGAACCAATCTTACGGGAAAAAATCAAGCAAATATCCAATTCTATTCTTTCAGGTCAAACTCATGTTATATGATGACAGCTGCAATGGAAATTCATTTCCAATTACATCTTAAATTTTTTGATCAAGGTTGGTTAGTTTAATTAATCGTGTATACTATTAAATATTTTCTGATTGATTTCATAATATAGCTGCATTGATGATAAAATTCAGCTCATTCTCGTGTTTTGATGTGTTTTTGTTGTCATCCACACTTATTTAAGCAAATTTGTTTGTTTTATTATTTTAATCAGTTACTTTGTTGAAATGAATTGAAAGTTGATGTTCCCTGCATATTGTTGCATTTCTTTCCTAAGCATATGCATTTCTATTGAGATTTGGAATATGACTAGAGTTTATACATTCATCTGCTTATTTTGGTGTATGCCATCGTGGTTTTGCTTTTTATTGCTTGATGTTTTTCCATGAAGAACTCTTAAGTCAAGGGCTGGCACACATATACAGAACAATTTTTCTTTTTTTATTTTTTGCTTACTCATAATGTTATAAGAATTGCTATTTTTTGAAATTTGATATCACAATTTTCTTAATTTCATTGTCTGGCAATATCTAAGAAGTTATACTGTTTTAGTATTGATGTCAATTAAAATTCATGGTCCTAAATTCTTGACCTCTATACTTACATAATTACAGAGATAGTCTAGACAAACTCTAAAATTAAATAAACATGACATGTGGTTGCTACTGGGGCCTTCTTGACCTCTATACCTACTGCACGAGCCTGGAGCACCCCTACCAAATCTATGTCTAAATCTTTAAGAATAATTAATACCAGGTAATTAGATGTTGGAGAAGCTTTCATCAGACTAGCTACTTTTTAACCCAATTTCACCAAGATAACTACAAAGAGAGTAACTACAAGATGTCCAGCAAATGAGAAAATGTTGCCAACACCATTCCAAACAGCCAGCCTTGTGCCAAATTTGACCTGTGCACTGAACAAAAAGCGTAGGTTAAAATAAATTAGTACTCAATCAAACGCTCCCACATTATTGTCACTCGATGATCAATTCTCCATCAAACCTTGCAATTTACAATATTGTTGCATCGCATACCAAATGTTCGTTTGCTACATCCATAGCCTCCGCAGCTCCTCCACCATCGGTTCTCAGTGTCTAAAACACAATTTTTTAAGTCATCAGAAAATGGCTTCCCACGATCATAGCATGTGCTTATAATGCTATTTACCTTGAAGTAAGTCTCCGACGATGAAGTTGGGCCGCCGGGTAGCTAACACATTGTGGCAAGTGTTCATCATGTTTTCAAGAGTGGCCGAATTGTCCTTGCAAGAGGAAACAAAATAAGGCTTGTCACGAAAATAGTTCATCAGCATCAGTGATCTAGGCTTGTTGTTCATTGCAGTTTACTCAGCACTATTTGGGAACAAACCCTGTTTCATCCCCACACTCCCTCATTAGTTGCAAAGATCATAAAAATTAACAAAATTATGGAGAAATAATAAATTTTTTTTGATTAATTGGGAAAATCTTACATTGGTTACCGCATATCTCCACTCATAGGTAATTCCCTCTGAGGCTTTCTTGTCTGATTTTGAAGTGAATGCCTGTAATCTCTGGTTCTTTCTAATCATGTCACTGAGCAAAGTCCAACTGTCCTCATTCTTAGGCATTCGGTTACAGGAAACCAATACTTTGTGAGGCCAGCCGCATTGAACATCTTGGTGAGACCCTGAGGGGAAGTCACGTAGTCTTCAATAAATATGGTGATAAGCTCCGAAGGGTTGGCTTGGATGAAGTCTTGGATTTCTTTCTGTACGTTGATGGCAAGTTGCTAATTGGATGCATGATTGTTTAGTTTGAGGGCAAAATGTTGGTTTTGTTGGGAAAAAAAATCTGAAAATTTAAAGAAAATTAAATCAAAGAAGCTTACAAAGGCTTGAAGTTATAACAATTTCCACCAAGGGGTGACACAACCAGATATTATTCTGAAAGTCATACATATCCAACATTAGGCCTCTGACACTGTTCTGCATAAATATATAACAGTGAACACTTTTAATGCGTGGGATATAGATATGTTATTTTCTGAATCCTTGTTAGGTGAAGCAGATAAAAATGAGGAATAAAATTTTGACATATGGGGCTGAAAATATTGATTAGAGACTCAGAATGGATCAGCAAAGTATTACCATATGCAAATTATTTTCACATCCATTTCTGGAGTTGGAATATTGAGATATTTTCATAGAATTGATTTTACAACTTGATTCGATATGTAACCAACTATTCATACCCGCAAAGGTTATTACTTCTGATTTTCTCCAAAAGGTTCTTGAAAATTTAATCAAGATTGTCTATGCAGCTACCTGTCTGTTCCAGATAACATTATAAGAGACACACAAATCCCATGAACAAAGCAAATTAATTGATAATAAGGGGCCCGAGTTTGAAAATCCTATCACCACACCATAGATTGATGAGACAATGACAACATAAGCATCTAAGACTTAACCAATCAAGATGACCTATAGATAGTTTCATCACTTGCAGTCCTAGTATAAACTTTTTCACTTAGGTTTATTCATGTGGCTGAAGGAGCAACATGAGTTAGATTGTCATCATGATGCATGAGTTTGGTCCACATCAAGGAAGCATATTACAATTCAGACTCTCTACAGTGGGCCAAATGAGAGAGAGAGAGAGAGAGGGGAAATTGTAATATCCCCAGTCTAAAATACTGTATTTTATTTTTCTAAAGTATTTATTTATTTTACAGGTGATAGTATTATTATTTATTAACTTGAGTTACAGTACAAATTATTTTAAGATAGTAAATGTAATTTTGGCCTTATAATTATATTTAGCATTATTAAGTATTATCATTTTAATTACTAGCTAGTATTTTTCCTATTACTATGTTGCTAGTATTATTATTGTAGTTGCTATTATTGTTAATATTGATATTTTTATTTTTCTTGTTTATATTGTATTATTTTAGTCATTATTATTAATGGTAGTATTTTTACCAAGTATTATTAGATAAGATTTTTAATGTTAATAATTTTATTATTATTACTATTGTTGTTATTATTATTGTAATTATTATTGTTAATTATTATTATGATATTGTTAATCACTATTAGTAGTATTATTATTTTCATGCAAGTCCAATAAGCTCAACCCATTCTCCTTTTCCTTTTGTTTTCTTTTCCGTTTTATACTAAGCCCACATGAGCCAAGCCCACTTCCTTATTTTCATCATTTTCTATTTTTCTTTAAGTCCAAAAACTAAGCCCGCAAGCCCACTGTCTATTCTCTTATTCTTCATATCACTTGTTTCTTTTAATTAAAGCCCAATAAAGTATAACTCATTACCATTGAGATCCTTACCCATTAACCCAAAACCCAATCAAAATCTATAATCTAATTTAAATATATAATCATAATTCAAATTCCAATCCAAACTCCCATCTTAATTCTAATTACTAAATTAAGCAATCTAAATCTAACTGGAATTCAGTTTTCTAAAATCTCTAATAACCTATATAAAGAACCAAACCCTTTCTTTCTCTTCCACCTCAAAAAAAAAAACCCTAATCCAAACTCTCCCCATTTCCGTCTTTCCCTTCTCCTCAAGCGGATCATGAACGAAAAGGGCTTCAAGGTAAAGGGATTGAGGAGCGAATAAGGAGGAACAACTCAAGTAAGTAGATCTAACTTGTGAATTTAATTTCAGTTTCTTTTCTTTTTAAAAAAATTAAATTAACTTAGAATCACAGAAATTATTTATTAATTTCAATCTGCTACTCAACTTATCTATATCCGTATGGCAAAACTCACCACAATATAATTATTGGTTCCTAGAAACTTATCTAATAAAATTTTTGTATGATTATTGTTTTAATACTCCACAACGCCTTGATTTGAACAAATTAAATCCAAGTAAGTATATTAATTTTTCTTAATTAATATAATACAAATAATTTATTCAATACCATGTCAATACTAGGGCTATTATGAATTTTTGTATACATCAAACCCAATCTAAAATCCAACTAAAATATACATGAGAATATACCAACCCATATTTTAAATTACATAATTTTTTCCGAATTCTTAACAAAAGATTTTCAAAAAAAATAATTTATTAAAAAAATAAAATAAAAATATAAACAATAATCTACAATATTTCTACTTTCTATAATAAAAGTTTTAGAGGAATAGCAACCTAAATTAAATCAAATTATTCCCTTTAAAGTTAGTTTCCCTTAATGGTAAATCCAAACCCGTTAAGAAATTTAATGTTAAAAAGTCTTTAAAAAGCCAACAAAATAAAATTTAAAATTTGACAAATTAAACCTATTAATTTCATGTAATCCAGAGGATCATACTCCCAACCTTAAGCTAATTAATCAAGATTTAATAAATTAAAGATCCTAACAATTTCTATTAAAATAATATATGTAGATTTATCGGGGCCTTATGATTTCAGTACTTTGGACTTGGGATCGAGTTCAGGTGAGTGTTTTTTTTCCTTCTATAATTCTATTTTGTGAGTGTTCTTCGTCTTCTCATTGAGTATTTTAGTATTATTTAATTTTGTTTTGAGTGTTTTTTTCCTATTCAGTTAACAAGAATTCTTGTGATGAAGGATTTTATCTAGTTATTTAATTATGTTATAAAAGTGATTTAAATGATTAAACTAACCATCTGTTCATGTTATCTAACTACAGGGGAAAATATTGTTAGACGGTAACAACCTCGTCCTGTTTATCATGTTCACCGACATATATATCCTGTTATACATGCATCACGATTTCACTTTTGATGTTGTTACTGTTATTATTACCGAGTTATCCCAGTAAATTTAGGTAACATGTACATTATTAATCTTGACATCTAAATTAAACAACTTATACTGGGATTGGAAAAATTGATGGAGAAGACAAAATCTGTATTTTGGGTGGACCAAGGATTTAGATTGCGCAGCCGAAAGAGGGTTCCACTGCAGGGTTCCTGTGGGGTGATTGGCACCCCGTCCTGTTCCTGTTATACATGTTATACATGTACCTGACCTGTTATACATGTTCCTGACTACCTTGCGGTAGGTCCTGGTTCAGCGCCAGGGTCTGAGTCGTGGTCCCGGGTATGCACTGGACCCACCTAAAACACAGACAATGTCACCAACCGATCAGTTTCAATAACTGATGACCTCGATTAGTACGTGTAATAGGCGTAGTATGGGATGCGTCTATTGCATGTGACAATTTGTGTTCGCTGACATAATTAATAATGATAAACTGTTAATGTATTGTGACTGATCTTGATCACCCGACTGTACGTATATATAATTATGATAGACATATGATTGTACACATGACCGGATTGTATACCAGACTAGTGACATATGGCAGGTTAAACATCTTGACATTAGTGGTCAAGATACCAATTATATATCGTTCATACCTTTGTTCTTGACATTGATTATTCTGTTATGTTTCATTTCGGTTATCATGTTGTTATTGCTTGCGTTGTTATGCAAGACACTTTTCCTTTACACACACACACATTAGGTCGCTTCTGACGCCCTGGATTCGTACGTCCAGGGATTTTTGGACACCTTCTTATATTGTTCAGGTATTCGTGTGATCATACGCATTACGAGGAGCTAGAGTCTCTTTTTTCTTGATTATAGGTATTCTTGCTCTTTTATTCTTGTTATTTTTTGATTCTATCTTTATCGCATCCAGTTGCCATTTTCTTTCCTTTATTCATTTGTTATTGTTGTGTTAGATATTTATATGTCATATTGCAGTGATATTGTCCGGTTACTTTCGGCTTAGCATATGTGCGTTGGTATTTTCTCACGTACATATGTCGCCGACCTTCGTCGCGACTCCGTTTCCGCATATTTTGGGAAGCGGGGCATGACATGGTTTTCTTGGTATTAGAGTCAGGTTCGACATAAAAAGAGAACCTAGATCTTATGATAACTTGAAACAAGTTATATTTACACTGCAATAAATATATAGAATTCACACAATTGATATTGAGTCCATTTGGAATTGATCGTTCCCCCTTTTGATATCCATCTCTTGATCTGTTGATATCTCCGATTCTAACTCTTTTTCTAAATTAATCTGGGTTCCATCTTGATTGCTATCCTCTTTCCGATTCTATTTCCCCAGATTTTGCACCCTGAGTTTGATCACTCCATTTTGAAGCCGTTAGCAGAGATCAGAGCGTGCAGCGGAAGCGTAGCAGACCCATGATGTGATCGGAAGCGACGTGAAAGTTTGTTTGTTTTCTCCCTTGATTATGTTTTTCTATCATTCCCTACTTTATCCAAATTTTGAAAACGAAATTTTTATAAGGTGGGTAGAATATAATATCCCTAGTCTAAAATACTGTATTTTTATTTTTCTAAAGCATTTATTTATTTTACAGGTGATATTATTTTTATTTATTAACTTGAGTTACAGTACAAATTATTTTAAGATAGTAAATGGTATTTTGGCCTTATAATTATATTTAGCATTATTAAGCATTATCATTTTAATTACTAGCTAGTATTTTTCCCATTACTATGTTACTAGTATTATTATTGTAGTTGCTATTATTGTTAACATTGATATTTTTATTATTCTTGTTCATATTGTATTGTTTTAGTCATTATTATTAATGGTAGTATTTTTACCAAGTATTATTAGATAAGATTTTTTAATGTTAATAATTTTATTATTATTACTATTGTTGTTATTATTATTGTAATTATTATTGTTAATTATTATTATGATATTGTTAATCACTATTAGTAGTATTATTATTTTCATCCAAGCCCAATAAGCTCAACCCATTCTCCTTTCCTTTTGTTTTCTTTTCCGTTTTATACTAAGCCCACATGAGCCAAGCCCACTTCCTTATTTTCATCTTTTTCTATTTTTCTTTAAGCCCAAAAACTAAGCCCGCAAGCCCACTCTCTATTCTCTTATTTTTCATACCACTTATTTCTTTTAACTAAAGCCCAATAATCTATAACTCATTATCATTGAGATCCTTACTCATTAACCCAAAACCCAATCCAAATTTATAATCTAATTTAAATATATAATCATAATTCAAATTCCAATCTAAACTCCCATCTTAATCCTAATTACTAAATTAAGCAATCTAAATCTAACTGGAATTCAGGTTTCTAAAATCTCTAATAACATATATAAAGACCCAAACCCTTTCTTTCTCTTCTACCTCAAAAAAAAAAAACCCTAATCCAAACTCACCCCACTTCTATCTTTCCCTTCTCCTCAAGCGGATCATGAACGAAAAGGGCTTCGAGGTACAGGGATTGAGGAGCGAATAAGGAGGAACAACTCAAGTAAGTAGATCTAACTTGTGAATTTAATTTCAGTTTCTTTTCTTTTAAAAAAATTAAATTAACTTAGAATCACAAAAATAATTTATTAATTTCAGCAATCTGCTACTTATCTATACTCGTATGGCAAAACTCACCACAATATAATTATTGGTTCCTAGAAACTTATCTAATAAAATTTTTGTATGATTATTGTTTTAATACTCCACAACGCCTTGATTTGAACAAATTAAATCCAAGTAAGTATATTAATTTTTCTTAATTAATTAATACAAATAATTTATTCAATACGATGTCAATACTAGGGCTATTATGAATTTTTCTATACATCAAACCCAATCTAAAATCCAACTAAAATATACATGAGAATATACCAACCCATATTTTAAATTACATAATTTTTTCCGAATTCTTAACAAAAGATTTTCAAAAAAATAATTTATTAAAAAAATAAAATAAAAATATAAACAATAATCTACAATTAAGTTTCATGAATTACCTCCATGTATTATTTGTAGTATATTTATGTATTCATGTATGCAATTAAGTTCATTTGTTCTTAATAATAAACCTTCAAGATCACTACATGACATCGGTTAGAACTTTGCCACTAAGACTCATCTGGACGACATTTGTGACCATTTATCTGATGACCATGATGTTCATGTTATCAACTACTGGGGAAAATATTGTTAGACGGTAACAACCTCGTCCTGTTTATCATGTTCACCGACATATATATCCTGTTATACATGTATCACAATTTCACTTTTGATGTTATTATTATTATTATTACTGAGTTATCTCAGTAAATTTAGGTAACATGTACATTAATAATCTTGACATCTAAATTAAAACAACTTACACTGGGATTGGGGAAATTGATGGAGGAGACCGATTTTGTATTTTGGGTGGACCTAGGATTTAGGTTGCACTGCCGAAAGAGGATCCACTATAGGGTTCCCGTGGGGGTGACTGGCACCCCGTCCTGTTCCTCTTCCTGTTATACATGTTACACATGTACCTGACCTGTTATACATGTTTCTGGCTACCTTGTGGTAGGTCCTGGTTCAGCGCCAGGGTCTGGGCCGTGGTCTCGGGTATGCACGGGACCCACCTAAAACACGGACAATGTCTCCAACCGATCAGTTTCAATAACTGAGGACCTCGATTGGTACGTGTAATAGGTATAGTATGGGATGCGTCTATTACATGTGGCATTTGGTGTTCGCTGACATAATTAATAATGATAAACTGTTAATGTATTGTGACTGACCTTGATCACCCGACTGTACGTATATATAATTATGATAGACATATGATTGTTCACATGACCGGATTGTATACCAAACTAGTGACATATGGTAGGTTACACATCTCGACATTAGTGGTCAAGATACCAATTATATATCGTTCATACCTTTATTCTTGACATTGATTATTCTGTTATATTTCATTTCAGTTATCATGTTGTAATTGCTTGTGTTGTTATGTACGACACCTTTTTCTTTACACACACACTCATTAGGTCGCTTCTAACGACCCTTGATTCGTACGTTCAGGGATTTTTGGACACCTTCTTATGTTGTTCAGGTATTCGTGTGATCGTACGCATTACGAGGAGCTGGAGTCTCTTTTTTCTTGATTATAGGTATTCTTGCTCTTTTATTCATGTTATTTTCTGATTCTATCTTTATCGCATCCAGTTACCATTTTCTTTCCGTTATTCATCTGTTATCGTTGTGTTACCTATTTATATGTCATATTGCAGTGATATTATCTGGTTACTTTAGGCTTAGCGTATGTGCGTGGGTATTTTATCGCGTACATATATCGCCGACCTTCGTCGCGACTCCGTTCCGCGTATTTTGGGAAGCAGGGCGTGACAGGGTTTTCTTGGTATCAGAACCAGGTTCGACATAAAAAGAGAACCTAGATCTTATCGGTAACTTGAAATAAGTTATATTTACACTGCAATAAACATATAGGATTCACACAATTGATATTGAGTCCATTTGGAATTGATCGTTCCCACCTTTTGATATCCATCTCTTTGATCTGTTGATATCTCCGATTCTAACTCTTTTTCTAGAGTAAGCTGGGTTCCATCTTGATTCCTCTCCTCTTTTCGATTCTATTTCCCCTGATTTTGCCCCCTGAGTTTGATCACTCTATTTTGAAGCCGTTAGCAGAGATCAGAGCGCGCAGCGGAAGCCTAGCAGACCCATGATGTGTTCGGAAGCGACGTGAAAGTTTGTTTGTTTTCTCCCTTGATTCTGTTTTTCTATCATTCCCTACTTTATCAAAATTTCGAGGACGAAATTTTTATAAGATGGGTAGGATGTAATATCCTTAGTCTAAAATACTGTATTTTTATTTTTCTAAAGTATTTATTTATTTTATAGGTGATATTATTATTATTTATTAACTTGAGTTACAGTACAAATTATTTTAAGATAGTAAATGGTATTTTGGCCTTGTAATTATTTTTAGCATTATTAAGTATTATCATTTTAATTACTAGCTAGTATTTTTCCCATTACTATGTTACTAGTATTATTATTTTAGTTGCTATTATTGTTAATAATGATATTTTTATTATTCTTGTTCATATTGTATTGTTTTAGTCATTATTATTAATGGTAGTATTTTTACCAAGTATTATTAGATAATATTTTTAATGTTAATAATTTTATTATTATTACTATTGTTGTTATTATTATTGTATTTATTATTTTTAATTATTATTATAATATTGTTAATCACTATTAGTAGTATTATTTTTTTCATCCAAGCCCAATAAGCTCAACCCATTCTCCTTTTCCTTTTGTTTTCTTTTCCGTTTTATACTAAGCCCACATGAGCCAAGCCCACTTCCTTATTTTCATCTTTTTCTTTTTTTTTAAGCCCAAAAACTAAGCCCGCAAGCCCACTCTCTATTCTCTTATTCTTCATATCACTTATTTCTTTTAACTAAAGCCCAATAATCTATAATTCATTACCATTGAGATCCTTACCCATTAACCCAATCCAAATCTATAATCACAATCCACTCTTTGCGATAACCCCTTTGTCGGCCACTCTCCACCTGCTGAGAGCTTGAAGTCTTCACCATAGAAGACTCATCAAAAGTGACATCTCTGCTAAGAACTATCTTTTAGTCTTCAGAGTCCCATAGCTTGTATCTTTTCACTCCTCTTTTGAACCCTAAAAACACGGCCTTTCTAGCTCGTGGCTCTAACTTCTCATCACTCACATGATAATAAGCTAGACATTCAAACACACGGAGCATGTCATAATCTATAGCAGCTTTGCCCGACCATATTTCCATCAGAGTCTTTCCGCCTATCGGAGACGATGGCAATCTATTTATAAGATGACTCGCATAAGTCATCGCTTTAGCCCAAAAGGACTTGTTCAGTCCACTATTTGACAACAAGCACCGTATCTTCTAAGGCATGGTACGGTTAAATCTTTCAGCCATCCCATTTTTTTGCGGAGTTTCTTTAACTGTGCACTGCCATTCAATGCCTTCATCACAGCACAACTGCATAAACAAATCACTCTTGTACTCTCCTCCATTATCAGACCTGAGTATCTTTATCGTTTTGCTGGTTTGAAACACTTTTCTCTTTCTCCACTCCACAAAGATACCTAGGACTTTGCTGTTATGTGACTTAGTGTACACCCAGTTACACCTAGAGTAATCATCCACAAAGGAGACAAAATAGTATTTCCCTCCAAGAGATGCACTCTTAGAGGGACCCCAAACATCTGTATGCACATAATTAAGAATTTCTTTTGTATGGTGAATCACGGTGCCAGACTTTACCTTGGTCTTTTTGCCCAATACACAATGCAGACAGAATTCCAACTTGCTGGTTTTTTGAACCCTTCAATAAGCCTTGTTTTGCCAAGACTTGCATAGACTTCTCACATGCGTGACCAATTCTCATATGCCATAATTGAGTAGCATCTACATCTGAAACTACTAAAGCCGTCAAAGGATTGTGACTGCGCTACCCTTCAAGTAATACAAGTTTTTTTCTCTGCTCCCCTTCATCACAACTAAGGACCCCTTCGTGACCTTGAAAATTCCATTTTTCAATGTCACCGGGAGCCCTTTCTCCTTCAGAGCTCCAACTGAGATGATGTTCTTCTTCATCTAAGGAACATATCTCACATCCGTCAAATCCCTAACCATACCATCGAACATCTTAATTCGAACGGTACCAATCCCAATCATCTAACATGCAACGTCTTTTACAATTCGAGAGCATTCTCCAAGTTTTGTGCTTTTAACACATCCAACACCTCACATCTCCACAATTTGAAATTATTTGTGTCATCAAACTTCACCAAATCAATTTTTGTATGGAAATAATTTTGTATATTCTTCACAACAAAAGAAATTCTCCCATCAGATGTTTCTTCGGCTATTTCTACTCCAATTGTATAACAACTATCAAATGATTTATGAGATAAAAATAGGATTTTTACCTTCAATTGAGATCCTAAGAAGAGTTTCCAATTGATCTCTCCACCCAATTGTAGAAGATGAGATCCAACATAATAAAAATCCAATGTTTATCCACTCCAAGCTTGAGATCTTCAAGAAACAAACTTCAAATCAAGATCCACTCCACCACACGAAGGCCAAACGTTGCCTGGAGCTCTGATACCACTTGTTGGACTTGGGGCACCATCTTAAAAGATTAACCTTCTAGGTGGAGTTGCCCCAATCCTATATACCCAAAACCATCTCCATGTCTAGCCAATGTGGGACTATTTATTCGAACCAAATCCCAACACTTTTAAAGACTTTTTTATAGATTGGCCGGTTTAAAGTGGAGAAACCCCTCTCTTAAAGAAGGTTGGGTATCCTCTGCAAGTAATTTTGGTGGTGATCCTTATGCTAGAAAGGGCTGATGTATAAGCTTCTAACCACATTGTTGGCAAAGTATGATATTCCTAGGCTAGAGTACCGCTCTTCTGCAGTTGGCCGATTCTTGAAAAGTGGTTTTGGTAGATTCGGGCTTGGACAGGTATGTCTCCAAGCTTCCGCATACCTTGGTGCTGTTTCAGGTAGGTGCAATCTTTTATAATCTGTAAATTCAACCTTTCTTTTCAGGTAATACCAAATTTTGGTGACAAAAGTGTTCTCTTAGTTTTTGCGGTGGGAGTCATTAACACTCTCGAGGTTCGAATCCTACTATTTTGTTTATATTCATATATGATATCGCATAGTTTGAGTTATTATGTTTTAACTTAAAACAAACTGCCACATAGTTGGGCCATTGGAAACTCTGGGCCTATTAAATTTTGAGGCAATATATATGTGAAGTTGTAAACTATAGGTCTGTTAGAGTATTGACGCAAACTTTTATACTTTGTGACCCAGTTTCTAGCTCTGAGCTTCGTTGGTTAGAGGGTGAAAAATTACAATTATTTTTATATCTATTCTATAATTATGGAGGTTAAGAATTAGTTCTAACCCTACTGATCAAAATTAAATTTCATATCTAATTTTGTTGATGATGTGCTTTAACCAGATTCAATGTATGATCGTGGAAAGAGATCGATCACTTGCAGCCAACTCTCATGAAGACCGCTTGTTTAATGTCCTTATATTGAATCGGCTTTCCTTTTTTGCCTCCTAATGCACAAAAAGTTAAATTATATGTGAAGAGATTTTTGCCAGAGAGCTATGTGTATTGCAATGAGCAACATCAGTTTTCACTGTATATATTTTATATGAATTTGGTTTTAGCTAATATGTTGGCACACAATTATCTTCTCTAGGTTTGGAATTATCAGGGAACCTCAAATTTGGCAATGTTGTGGTAGCTGCAAACTGTAGTTGAAACAAAGGAGGTAGCAGATGGCTATAAATAAGGGTGCAGACCTCCAAGGACACTAGAATGGACTTGCTTTGGATACCAATGCGCAAGAAGCTTTACAGCACGTTTTAAATTGCTATATGTAGCTGTGGCTGCAAAATCATCTGCTGGCTTTAACTTGACTGTACCAGTTTTAGTCCCACATCGGACACCACAAGGCAGAAATGCTTGCAGGTGACTATAAATGAGGCATGCAGGCCTTTCCCTCAAATCATACCTTTCTCGGCCTTTTGGCTAAGATCAAGTGTAGTATCTGTTCTTATCAGTTTAATATCTGATACGTGGGCCATTGGCCCACTTATGATATTAAATTAATTTTTATTGGGGGAAGGCCCATCACAGTAGCTTGCTACTGGGGCCTTCGAGCGTCGCCCATGCGTTGCACTATTGCACGGGCCTGGCGCACCCCTACCAAATCTCTCTCTAAATCTTTGAGAAATATTAATACCAAAGTAATTAACTGACAATGAAGCTTTCATCAGATTAACTACTTTTTAATCCAATTTTCTCCTTCATAATTACAAATAGGGTAATTACAAGATGTCCAGCAAATGAGAAATTGCTGCCAACACCATTCCAAACAGCACCACCAAAAAGCGTAGGTGAAAATAAATTACTACTCAATCAAACGCTCCCACGTTGTAGTGAGCAATTCTCCATCAAACCTTAAAATTTACTGGATTCATGATTGTTTAGTTTGACGATTAAATTTTGGTTTTGTTGGGAAAAAAAAAAAAAAAAACCTAAAAATTTAAAGAAAATTAAATCAAAGAAGCTTACAAAGGCTGTGAAGTGTTATAACAATTTCCACCGAAAGAGTGACTCAACCAGATATTATTCTGAAAGTCATGCATATCCAACATTAAGCCTCTGACACTGTTATGCATATATATATAACAATGAACACTTTTAACGCGTGGGATATAGATGTGTTATTTTCTGAATCCTTGCTAGGTCAAGCAGATAAAAATGAGGAATAAAATTTTGGCATTTGGGGCTGAAAATATTGATTAGAGACTTAGAATGCATCAGCAAAATGTCACAATATGCAAATTATTTTCACACCCATTTCTGGAGTTGGAATATTGAGATATTTTCATAGAATTGATTTTTCAACTTGATTCGATATGTAACCAACTATTCATACCGACAAAGGTCATTACTTCTGATTAAGGTTCTTGAAAATTTAATCAAGATTGTCTATGCAGCCACCTATCTGTACCAGATAACATTATAAGCGACACACAAATCCCATGAACAAAGCAAATTAATTGATAATAAGGGGCCCGAGTTTGAAAATCCTATCACCACACCATAGATTGATGAAACAATGACAACATAAGCATCTAAGACTTAACCAATCAAGATGACCTATAGATAGTTTCATCACTCGTGGTCCTAGTATAAACTTTTTCACTTAGGTTTATTCATGTGGCTGAAGGAGCAACATGAGTTAGATTGTCATCATGATGCATGAGTTTGGTCCACATCAAGGAAATATATTACAATTTAGACTCTCTTCAGTCGGCCAAATGAGGGGTACAGAGAGAGAGGGAGGGGACAGTACAGAAAGACGCCTTGGCCTTTGTCTCATTTTAACTTCTAAGAGATGATTGCGATGTGTGGCTATGAGAGTAGAGAAGGCAACAGAGGAGCGAGACATACAACTAGAGAAAGTAACGTAAGAGAAAGAGACGTTTGGGGTTCAAATGGTGCTTCTCAGGTAAGATTAAGCTCTAATGTACAGGTCTTTGATGGGTCACTCTTGTAGATGAACTTGTGCTGGGTTAAGCTCTTCTTATTCTAGCAGATGAAAATTCTTATCAACTTATATTTAGACAAAATTTTCATGTACAATTTCTTTGATTATCAGAAGGTTGCTAGAGCTATGGTATTACAAAGGAGCTTTATATTCATTGCTTGAGTTTTTTTATTGAAAAAAAAGTAATAAATTAAAAGCACTTTTTATTTATTTCATACTAAATTAAAGGTTATGGATAATTTTGTAAGTCACCTAGGGGGGGGGGGCGAATATGTGACAAGCTAACCAAATGCAAAACTAATACGAAATTAAAAACTAATTATGCAACCTAAAAACTATTAGGCTAACACATAAAGTATAACCAAAGAGCGTAGCCGAAATCCCGGTAAAGGATTCTGGATTATCTCCTCAATATTTCTCTAAATTAAGAGTTGAGCTGCCACTATAGCTTTCTTGGTTAAATACAAGTGTGAGCGGACAACCCCAAGAATGTATATATATGAAGCACAAGAGAATATCAAGCATATAATAAATATAAACAATACGAGCATGCAAAAAACAACTGAGAGAGAGATAAGCAATCACAAACATGAGAGATTTGTTTCGAGATTCGAGCACACTTGCTCTACGTCCCTGCCTTTAACACTATGAAATTTTTCACTATAATGATCCCGCAAGATCACCCGGTGCTACAACACCTACAATAAGTTCACCTAGAACTCTTGGACTCACAGGTCCATCTCTTGTTCCCGCAAGAACAACACAACACGAACTCACAAGTTCGCCGAGGCCGCACCTCTACAACACACTCCAATATAAGGTGGAACACTAGATCATCTCTTCTCTTTGATCACTAACAAACACTCTCACAAGCAAAGCTCCTATAAGATAGATAAGACTCTGAAAAGCTAAAGCTTGTGTGAGAAAAACTTGGATAGATCTGGAGGTGGAAAACTTAAGTAAGCTTTTGATAAAAATCAAGAGATTTACTCTTGAAAAACTCCTTTTAATTTGAAAATGAAGCTCTAAAAACTTGTTGAAAAACATCTGTGGATGAAAAGAAAATAGCTCTAGAAAACTCTCCCAAAAATCTTGACCAAAACTGGCCCAAAACCCCTATTTATAAAGGCTGTCAAAAACTAGCCGTAGGGGCCAGACTGGCCTGCCGGTCGACCGGCCAACGGTCATATTTATGACCATTAGGGTTACCGGTCGGTTGAGCGCACCCAGGTCTTGACCTATCGGTCGACCGACTGGTCGATCGATGCAAGAACCAGAGAGCAAAGCTCTCTGGCCGGTCGACCGCCGGGTCGACCTGGGCCAACTCCAGAGAGTGAACTCTCTGGATCGGTCGACCGACCCTCAAGCCAAAGCTGTGTGCACATTTTGTGCACATCGGTTGACCTCTCGGTCGACCGCTAGAAGGCCAGGTCAGTGTTATTTAGGGATTAAAACTTGGTCTTTTAACGTCCTATAAATCTCATAAAATCACATAAAATCCACAAAAATCAGTTTATTAAAATACTTTGAAATCCAAATATGTGTGGTCAAAAATCAATACATATTACAAACAAGTTGAACTAATTTTGCGATATAGAAATTCAGCATTAAATAAAAACCCATATTTTCAAAATCAATCTTCAATTTGAAAAACGATTTTTTCAAAACTTTTTCAAATACAAAAACAAGATATTTAAAACTCATTTGACGTATAGTGTGTATGGATATGATCCAATACACATATAAGATGAAATATCTATGTTTTGACAATTAAGCTCAAAATAAGTTTTGATAAATACAAACCTTAAATACATGACATAGAGACATCAAATAAGTTTTTCTAAATATTTGAACCAACAATGTGTATAGATGAAATCTAATATACATATAAAACATGTTAGATTATTTTGATGAACTCTATTCATGAAACATAAAGATATCTTCTTTAAAGCTCAAAACCAAATTGGTATTTTCTAAAATCTAACTTATTCTAATGAAAACACTATATAAATTTTGTGTTTGTGTATATGAGCCAGAGAAATCTACAACTAATCTATCATGTGTGACCAATTCTCATATGCCATAACTGAGTAGCATCTACATCTGAAACTACTAAAGCCATCAAAGGATCTGTGACTGCACTACCCTTTAAGTAATATAAGTTTCTGTCTCTGATCTCCTTCATCACAACTAAGGACCCCTTTATGACCTGGAAAATTCTATTTTCCAATGTCACCTTGGGCCCTTTCGACTCCAGCGCTCCAGCTGAGATGATGTTCTTCTTCATATGAGGAACATATCTCACATCCGTCAAATCCCTAACCACACCATTGAACATCTTGATTCGAACGATACCTATCCCAATCATCTGACATGCAGCATCATTTCCCATGATTACTATGCCACAACCTAACTTCTCTAAACTAAAGAACCATTCTCTCCTGGAACAAATGTGATGGTAGCCCCTGTGTCCAATAGCCACTCCGAAGTATCTGAGCAACATATCGACGGTGTAATAGAGAGTGAGAAAGCAGAAGAATCAGATTAATTCCCATCTGACTTGGCGATATTCACCTCTGATGGTTTTTCTGACTTCTCTTTCAGTTTGTTCTTCTTCTTGTGCTTGGGAGAATCCTTCTTCTAATGACCAATTTGTTTACAAAATGCATACTGATCACAAGTCAAACTACAGTTGCCATATTATGATTTCAATTTCAATCTACCACGATTTCCTCCTCTTTGGTTTGGACTCCTTCCTCTCATGGTCAATGCCTCCGCCTATGTACTACCTAAGGACTCCTCGTCCTTCCGTCCCAACTCGAGATTCACAAGGGCAGTAGTGACGTCAGAATATTTTAGTGATGTTCTTCCATTTATCAGGGTGAGGACATAGGTCTCATAACCCTCATCAAGTAGATAGCTCAACAATATCAAGGCTTGGTCTTTCTCCTCAATCACCACATCCACATTCGCTAAGTCTCCGAGAAGCTTCTTGTAAGTGTTGATATGATTGCTAATAGAAACCCCCTCTTCAAGTGGAAACAATACAGTGTCCTCTTCAAATGCAAGCAATTCTCGATGCTCTTCGTCAAATATTTGCTCGCAAGGGTCTCCCAAATCTTCTTTGCAAAAGTCTCATTCATCACATCATATTTTAAGTCTTGTGATAAACACAACCTAGTCACTATAAGCTGTCTAAAAATCACTAAAGACAAGTCATCAAAAAGCAGAATCCAAACTCCAGATGTAAGGCTAATCATCGCTATTAGCGCAGCATCAAGACGCGAGGGTTAAAAACCCGCGTCTCAACATCACTGCAAGGACCAAGACACGGAGCATGAAAGCTGCGTCTCAGCATTATTACAGTACCAAGACGCAGAGTCCAAAGCCCGCGTCTCACGTGAAGCTTGACGCAGAATTTGAAGCTCGCGTTTCTCAAGCATCACCTCAAAGGCAAAACGCGAGGCCCAAAGCCCGTGTCTCGGTTATAACTGCCCTCATTACTGGGTCAATTACTGCTCACGTAATGAGGGAGTTAATCCCCATTATGGAGTGTTTTTAGGGGACATTTTTACCCCCTGAAGCCTCTATAAATAGCCCAGTTTGCTATGGAAGAGGGGTCAGAAAAATCCTTGGTCAGAAGAACTTCGGTTGTAAGCCGTAGAAGGACCAAGATCTCTACCTAAAAAAAAGAGAGAGTTCAACTTTTCTAACAACTTGCTGCGTACAAGTTTATTTTTGCCTACAATCTCTTTGAGATTCTTGTTGGACAGAAGCTGTGTTACTTCATCTACCATCCAAAGAGAGGATTCCCAAAAGGTCCTGACATTCACCTGGTCAACGGAAAACAAGATTCACTTTCCATCGCCACATCAAGAACCTGGTATTAAACAAAGGGCAGATTTGAGCTTGAATATCTCCCCTCTCTTGTAAAGGATTATTGATCCGTTGTAATTTTTTTTACAATCAGATAAAGAATTTATATCTCGATCTTCAATTTTTCCTCACCAAACAGTCACTCCACAAGTTGTTATATTCATTTCTTCCAAACCTTCTCCTCCATCTCTTCTGGCTCTCTTACAATTCGAGAGCATTCTCCAAGTTTTGTGTGTTTAGCGCATCCAACACCTCACATCTCCACAATTTGAAATTATTTGTGTCATCATATTTCACCACATCAATTTTTATATGAAAATAATTTGTATATTCTTCACAACAAAAGAACTTCTCCCATCAGATGTTTCTTCGGCTATTTCTACTCCAATTCAACCAAACACGCAAGTATAACCACTATCAAATGATTTACGAGATAAAGATAAGATTTTTACCTTCAATTGAAATCTTAAGAAGAGTTTTCAATTGATCTCTCCACCCAATTGTAGAAGATGAGATCCAACACAATAAAAATCCGTTGTTTATCCGCTCCAAGCTTGAGATCTTCAAGAAACAAACTTCAAATCAAGATCTACTCCACCAAACGAAGCCCAAACGTTGCCGTAGCTCTGATACCACTTATTGGACTTGGGGCACCATCCCAAAAGACTAACCTACTAGATGGAGTTGCCCAAATCCCATATACCCAAAACCATCTCCATGTTTAGCCAATGTGGGACTATTTATGTAACCAAAATCCAAACACTTTTCAGGACTTTTCATAGATTGGCTGGTTTAAAGCGGAGAAACCCCTCTCTTTAAAGAAGGTTGGGTAGCCTCTGCAAGTAATTTTGGTGGTGATCCTTATGCTAGAAAAGGGCTGATTTATAAGCTTCTAACCACATTGTTGGCAAAGTATGATACTCCTAGGCTTGGTACCACTCTTCTGCAGTTGGCTAGTTCTTGAAAAGTGGTTTTGGCAGGGTCAGGCTTGGACAGGTATGTCTCCTAGCTTTCGCATACCTTGGTGGTGTTTCAGGTAGGTGCAGTTTTGTAATCTGTAAATTCAACCTTTCTTTTCAGGCAATAAAAAATTTCGGTGACCAAAGTGTTCGCTTAGTTTTTGCGGTGGGAGTCAGTAACACTCTTAACGTTCGAATCCTACTATTTTGTTTATATTCATATATGAGATCCCATTATTTGAGTTATTATGTTTTAACTTAAAACAAATTGCCACTTAGTTGGGCCATTGGAAACTCTAGGCCTATTAAATTTTGAGGCAATATATATGTAAATGTTGGAACTTATTTTGATGATAACAATGTAATTTGTACTATTTTGTGTATTTTTGATATTTGTTAAAAGCCTTGATAAATTGGGATGTTGTCCTAAGTTGTTAACACCAATTCAAATGATTAGTTTTCTGCCCAAACTCTGTTGAAATATTCTGTTTTTCAGAAAACAAGTTTTCACTTTCTGTTCTTCACACAAATTCTAATCCTTAGTGAAGAATTCTGAGAGTCCATCTATAAGAGACCTTGTTCATGATCACATACAACCTCAAGGCTCATAGGGTACTTTGTAATCACTCAAAGAGAAAGATTGTACAGGAGCATCTTCTGATGTAGAAGAGAAGTTGTACAAGGTGTTGTTGTCTTCTTGGTGTGAGAAGAGTTGTACACATCTGGAAAATGGAGTTTTGTCAAGTGGTGTACAGGAGTTGATTTTGGGTGTACAAAATCAAGGATAAAGAAAAATCTCAAGCGGGGTTGCTTGGGGACTGGATGTAGGTCAAGAGGACCGAACCAGGATAAAATCTCGTGTGTTTGCATTTGCATTATTTTCTAAGATTTATTTCTTTTTCTGCATTTACTTTCCTACAAGTTATTTGCGATTGAAATTTTATTAACACTACTCATTTCTATATTAGTGTTTGTGTTGCCTAGTTGCAGTGCATAAATCCTTCATTTGGTATCCTTTTTGGAACCTACAGTAAAGTTGTAAACTATTGATCTGTAAGAGTATTGTCGCAAACTTTTATACTTTGCGACCTAGTTTGTAGCTCTGAGCTTTGTTGGTTGGCGGGTGAAAGATAAAAGGGATGAAGGGGAAGGTGGATCAGGTTTCAAAAACTAGAACAGGTGCATCAGGTATATGGTGCACCTATCTCGGAAAAGCACGTTCTTATCTGATGGTCAAGTGGGGATGCAGGAGATGCTTACCCACAGATTAGTATTACATTGCAATTTTAGAGAATTTAAGGCAGATCTGCATGTCTGAATGTTTCCAAAACAAAACTAACCCAAGATATCATTAACTAACTCTCAAATGAGGGCTCGGAGGGGCATAAAATTTTGGCCTGATTTACTTTTTTGTGTGGATGGGTGTCAGTGGGTGGGCTTTGGGTTGGTTTTTTGTCTGTTTGTGTGTGTGTGGTTGTTGGGTGGTAGTGAGTGTGTGTGTGGTTGTTGGGTGGTAGTGAGTGTGTGTGTGTGTGTGATGGGAGTCGGCGTTGTTCAATGAAAGTAAATTAAGTGTTTTCTGTTGGAAATTTTATTTAAAATATAAAAAAAAGATTGAAATTCTTAAATAACTACTTGACTTGGTCTATAACCACCACTCCACTAATGGGGTTATTGTCATAGATAGTGTGGTTAGTTATCATAATTAGTGGGATTAGTTGTTAAGAGTTAGGGGCTAAGCTTCACTATATTTATACCAACATCATGAAAGTAGAAGCAAGAGAAATAAAATGGAAAAAAATCTTCTCTCCTTCCTCTTTGTCTTATAAAATTTTCTTTTCAAATTTAATTTGGGCATTGCTTATAATTCGAGGTCACCTCCTCTTCGTGGTCATGCACGTAAGGGACACCGGCAGAGAGAGGTAGTGTCGCTAAGGGGCACATCTGCGTTGGCTAACCGCACGTGGTCGGCGATATGCCTTTTAGCGCAGTGTCACGGACCTTCCTCGAGACCAGTAACATTGTTCCTATATTTATTTTATTAAATTATTTGTCATTATATTTTTTGGATGCAAAAAATTCTCAGAATCTAAAAGGCATAGTTATTGTTCACCATGACAGGTACATACAGTGATGTTGAAATCTTTGAAGGCTACCGTTCTCATTTTTTAGAATCTATAATATTGTTACAAGTTGAGATTATATATAATTGTTTTATTTTAATAGATTACATTACATAATGTCTTATCATAATTTCTGAAGTATTACTTTATACTTTTCCCCTTTTCAATCTATCATTTATGGGAAACTTGTGCTTGTTTGTATTATTAAATAGGATCTAAGCTTCTATTACAAGTGTGGAAACACTTATTTGTTTAATTTATGTCCATCATAATGGACTTGAATATTTTTGGGTTGGACTGTATCTGCCATTGTATAGGTTTATATGGAAACTTTTGTGCAATGACTTGACTAGATTTGATTAACTAATCTCAGAAAAAAGAAAAAATATCTTCTAAGTTTGCCAAGTGTAATTTAACAACTTTACTGACAGAAAATCTCACAAGATTGACATTTTCAAACTTTAGTAAATATCAGAAATAAATGACTGATAGATTGAAGCAAGCCTTTCCTTGTGAACATGTGAGAGAAGTATTATATTAATTGTTAGGATCTGTTACAGGTAACAAGGTTGTTGCTGCTACTATTATTTCATGCATATCTTTATTCAACTTTAGGTCGTAGATGAAATTTTGCCACCAAATATATTGTTTTATTGTGATATGCTCAGGTTTTGAATTTAGATAAGTCTTTTATATTGGAATGTCAGGCTCGATGCTTGAAACATTTAAAGAAGCTAGTTAGTGGGAAATTGGATTATTATAACATGATTCTTTTACTTCTATACAGAATATATAGCAACAGGAAACAAAGAAGAGAGATGAACCAATCTTACGGGAAAAAATCAAGCAAATATCCAATTCTGTTCTTTCAGGTCAAACTCATGTTATATGATGACAGCTGATGGAAATTCATTTCCAATTACATCTTACATTTTTTGATCAAGGTTGGTTAGTTTAATTAATCGTGTATACTATTAAATATTTTCTGATTGATTTTCATAATATAGCTGCATTGATGATAAAATTCAGCTAATTCTCGTGTTTTGATGTGTTTTTTTTGTCATCCACACTTATTTAAGCAAATTTGTTTGTTTTATTATTTTAATCAGTTCTTTGTTGAAATGAATTGAAAGTTGATGTTCCCTGCATATTGTTGCATTTCTTTCCTAAGCAAATGCATTTCTATTGAGATTTGGAATATGACTAGAGTTTATACATTCATCTGCTTATTTTGGTGTATGCCATCGCGCTTTTGCTTTTTATTGCTTGATGTTTTTCAATGAAGAACTCTTAAGTCAAGGGCTGGCACACATATACAGAACAAATTTTTTTTCTTTCTTTATTTTTTGCTTACTCATAATGTTATATGAATTGCTATTTTTTGAAATTTGATATCACAATTTTCTTAATTTCATTGTCTGGCAATATCTAAGAAGTTATACTGTTTTAGTATTGATGTCAATGAAAGTTCATGGTCCTAAATTCTTGACCTCTATACTTACATAATTACAGAGATAGTCTAGACAAACTCTAAAATTAAATAAACATGACATGTGGTTGCTACTGGGGCCTTCTTGACCTCTATACCTACTGCACGGGCCTGGCGCACCCCTACCAAATCTATGTCTAAATCTTTAAGAATAATTAATACCAGGTAATTAGATGATGGAGAAGCTTTCATCAGACTAGCTACTTTTTAACCCAATTTCACCAAGATAACTACAAAGAGAGTAACTACAAGATGTCCAGCAAATGAGAAATTGCTGCCAAGACCATTCCAAACAGCCAGCCTTGCGCCAAATTTGACCTGTGCACTGAACAAAAAGCGTAGGTGAAAATAAATTAGTACTCAATCAAACGCTCCCACATTATAGTCACTCGATGAGCAATTTTCCATCAAACCTTGCCATTTACAATATTGTTGCATCTGCATACCAAATGTTCGTTCGCTGCATTCATAGCCTCCGCAGCTCCTCCACCATCGGTTCTCAGTGTCTAAAACACAATTTTTAAGTCATCAGAAAATGGCTTTCGACGATCATAGCATGTGCTTATGATGCTATTTACCTTGAAGTAAGTCTCTGACGATGAAGTTGGGCCGCCGGGTAGCTAACACATTGTGGCAAGTGTTCATCATGTTTTCAAGAGTGGCCGAATTGTCCTTGCAAGAGGAAACAAAATAAGGCTTGTCACGAAAATAGTTCATCAGCATCAGTGATCTAGGCTTGTTGCTCATTGCAGTTTACTCAGCACTATTTGGGAACAAACCCTGTTTCATCCCCGCACTCCCTCATTAGTTACAAAGATCATAATAATTAACAAAATTATGGAGAAATAATAATTTTTTTGATTAATTGGGAAAATCTTACATTGGTTACTGCATATCTCCACTCATAGGTAATGCCCTCTGAGGCTTTCTTGTCTGATTTCGAAGTGAATGCCTGTAATCTCTGGTTCTTTCTAATCATGTCACTGAGCAAAGTCCAACTGTCCCCATTCTTAGGCATTCGGGTTACAGGAAACCAATACTTTGTGAGGCCAGCCGCATTAAACACCTTGGTGAGACCCTGAGGGGAAGTCACGTAGTCTTCAATAAATATGGTGATAACCACCAAAGGGTTGGCTTGGATGAAGTCTTGGATTTCTTTCAGTACGTTGATGGCAAGTTGCTAATTGGATGCATGATTGTTTAGTTTGAGGGCAAAATGTTGGTTTTGTTGGGAAAAAAATCTGAAAATTTAAAGAAAATTAAATCAAAGAAGCTTACAAAGGCTTGAAGTTATAACAATTTCCACCGAGGGAGTGACACAACCAGATATTATTCTGAAAGTCATACATATCCAACATTAAGCCTCTGACATTGTTCTGCATAAATATATAACAGTGAACACTTTTAATGCGTGGGATATAGATATGTTATTTTCTGAATCCTTGTTAGGTGAAGCAGATAAAAATGAGGAATAAAATTTTGACATATGGGGCTGAAAATATTGATTAGAGACTTAGAATGGATCAGCAAAGTGTTACCATATGCAAATTATTTTCACATCCATTTCTAGAGTTGGAATATTGAGATATTTTCATAGAATTGATTTTACAACTTGATTCGATATGTAACCAACTATTCATACCCGCAAAGGTCATTACTTCTGATTTTCTCCAAAAGGTTCTTGAAAATTTAGTCAAGATTGTCTATGCAACCACCTGTCTGTACCAGATAACATTATAAGCGACACACAAATCCCATGAACAAAGCAAATTAATTGATAATAAGGGGCCCGAGTTTGAAAATCCTATCACCACACCATAGATTGATCAGACAATGACAACGTAAGCATCTAAGACTTAACCAATCAAGATGACTTATAGATAGTTTTATCACTTGCAGTCCTAGTATAAACTTTTTCACTTAGGTTTATTCATGTGGCTGAAGGAGCAACATGAGTTAGATTGTCATCATGATGCATGAGTTTGGTCCACATCAAGCAAATATATTACAATTCAGCCACTCTACAGTGGGCCGAATGAGAGAGAGAGGGGGGGTGGAATTGTAATATCCCTAGTCTAAAATACTGTATTTTTATTTTTCTAAATTATTTATTTATTTTATAGGTGATATTATTATTATTTATTAACTTGAGTTACAATACAAATTATTTTAAGATAGTAAATAGTATTTTGGCCTCATAATTATATTTAGTATTATTAAGTATTATCATTTTAATTACTAACTAGTATTTTTCCCATTACTATGTTACTAGTATTATTATTCCAGTTGCATTATTGTTAATATTGGTATTTTATTATTCTTGTTCATATTGTGTTGTTTTTGTCATTATTATTAATGGTAGTATTTTTACCAAGTATTATTAGATAAGATTTTTAATGTTAATAATTTATTATTATTATTGTAATTATTATTATTAATTATTATTATAATATTGTTAATCACTATTAGTAGTACTATTCTTTTCATCCAAGCCCAATAAGCTCACCCATTCTCCTTTTCCTTTTGTTTTCTTTTTCGTTTTATACTAAGCCCACATGAGCAAAGCCCACTTATTTTCATCTTCTTCAATTTTTCCTTAAGCCCAAAAACTAAGCCCGCAAGCCCACTCTCTATTATCTTATTCTTCATATCACTTATTTCTTTTAACTAAAGCCCAATAATCTATAACTCATTACCATTGAGATCCTTACCCATTAACCCAAAACCCAATCCAAATCTATAATATAATTTAAATATATAATCATAATTCAAATTCCAATCCAAATTCTCATCTAAATCCTAATTACTAAATTAAGCAATCTAAATCTAACTGGAATTCAAGCTTCTAAAATCTCTAATAACCTATATAAAGACCCAAACCCTTTCTTTCTCTTCTACCTCAAAAAAAAAAGAAGACCCTATTCCAAACTCTCCCCACTTCCATCTTTCCCTTCTCCTCAAGCGGATCGTGAACGAAAAGGGCTTCGAGGTATAAGGATTGAGGAGCGAATAAGGAGGAACAACTCAAGTAAGTAGATCTAACTTGTGAATTTAATTTCAGTTTTTCTCTTTAAAAAAATTAAATTAACTTAGAATCACAAAAATAATTTATTAATTTCAGCAATCTGCTACTCAACTTATCTATACTCGTATCGTAAAACTCACCAAAATATAATTATTGGTTCCTAGAAACTTATCTAATAAATTTTTTGTATGATTATTGTTTTAATACTCCACAACGCCTTGATTTGAACAAATTAAATCCAAGTAAGTATAATATAAATAATTTATTCAATACGATATCAATACTAGGGCTATTACGAATTTTGTATACATCAAACCCAATCTAAAATTCAACTAAAATATACATGAGAATATACCAACCCATATTTTAAATTACATATTTTTTTCTGAATTCTTAACAAAAGATTTTCAAAAAAAATAATTTATTATAAAAATAAAATATAAATATAAACAATAATCTACAATATTTCTACTTTCTATAATAAAATTTTTAGAGGAATAGCAACCTAAATTAAATCAAATTATTCCCTTTAAAGTTAGTTTCCCTTAATGGTAAATCCAAACCTGTTAAAAAGTTTAATGTTAAAAAGTCTTTAAAAAGCCAACAAAATAAAATTTAAAATTTGACAAATTAAACCTATTAATTTCATGTAATCCAGAGGATCATACTCCCAACCTTAAGTTAATTAATCAACATTTAATAAATAAAAGATCCTAACAATTTCTATTAAAATAATTTATGTAGATTTATCGGGGCCTTATGATTTCAGTACTTTGGACTTGGGATCGAGTTCAGGTGAGTGTTTTCTTTTCCTTCTATAATTCTATTTTGTGAGTGTTCTTTGTCTTCTCATTGAGTATTTTAGTAATATTTTATTTTGTTGTGAGTGCTTTTTTCCCCTTCAGTTAACAAGAATTCTTGTGATGAAGGATTTTATTTAGTTATTTAATTATGTTATAAAGGTGATTTAAATGATTAAACTAATGCTCTAGTATTTAAAAATTTTATAGTTTCATGAATTACCTCCATGTATTATTTGTAGTATATTTATGTATTCATGTATGCAATTAAGTTCATTTGTTCTTAATAATAAACCTTCAAGATCACTACATGACATTGGTTAGGACTTTGCCACTAAGACTCACCTGGACGACATTTGTGACCATTTATCTGATGACCATCATGTTCATGTTATCTAACTACTGGCGAAAATATTATTAGACGGTAACAACCTCGTCCTGTTTATCATGTTCACCGACATATATATCCTGTTATACATTTATCACGATTTCACTTTTGATGTTGTTAATGTTATCATTACCGAGTTATCCCAGTAAATTTAGGTAACATGTACATTATTAATCTTGACAATTAAATTAAACAACTTACACTGGGATTGGAAAAATTGATGAAGAAGACAACGTCTGTATTTTGGGTGGACCTAGGATTTAGGTTGCGCAGCCGAAAGAGGGTTCCACTGCAGGGTTCCCGTGGGGTGACTGGCACCCCGTCCTGTTCCTGTTCCTGTTATACATGTACCTGACTTGTTATACATGTTCCTGACTCCCTTACAGTAGGTCCTGGTTCAGCGCCAGGGGTCTGGGCCGTGGTCCTGGGTATGCACGGGACCCACCTAAAACACAGACAGTGTCTCCAACCGATCAGTTTCAATAACTGAAGACCTCGATTGGTACGTGTAATAGGCGTAGTATGGGATGCGTCTATTACATGTGGCATTTGGTGTTCGCTGATATAATTAATAATGATAAACCGTTAATGTATTGTGACTGACCTTGATCACCCGACTGTACGTATATATAATTATGATAGACATATGATTGTACATATGACCGGATCATATACCGGACTAGTGACATATGGTAGGTTACACATCTCGACATTAGTGGTCAAGATACCAATTATATATCATTCATACCTTTGTTCTTGACATTTATTATTCTGTTATGTTTCATTTCAGTTATCATGTTGTTATTGCTTGCGTTGTTATGTGCGACACCTTTTCCTTTACACACACTCATTAGGTCGCTTCTAACGACCCTGGATTCGTACGTCCAGAGATTTTTGGACACCTTCTTATATTGTTCAGGTATTCGTGTGATTGTACGCATTACGAGGAGCTGGAGTCTCTTTTTTCTTGATTATAGGTATTCTTGCTCTTTTATTCATATTATTTTCTGATTCAATCTTTATCGCATCCAGTTGCCATTTTCTTTCCTTTATTCATCTGTTATCGTTGTGTTAGATATTTATATGTCATATTGCAGTGATATTGTCAGGTGACTTTAGGCTTAGCGTATGTACGTGGGTATTTTTCTCGCGTACATACGTCATCGACCTTCGTCACGGCTTCGTTTTCGCGTATTTTGGGAAGCGGGGCGTGATAAAAATATAGAAAAACGCCTTTGCCTTTGTCTCATTTTAACTTCTAAGAGATGATTGTGTTGTGTGGCTATGAGAATAGAGAAGGCAACAAAGGAGCGAGACATACAACTAGAGAAAGTAACGTAAGAGAAAGAGACGTTTGGGGTTCAAATGGTGCTTCTCAGGTAAGATTAAGCTCTCACGTACAGGTCCTTTATGGGTCACTTTTGTAGACGAGCTTGTGTTGGGTGAAGCTCTTTTGATTCTAGTAGATGAAAATTCTTATCAGCTTATATTTAGACAAAACTTTCATGTACAATTTCTTTGATTATCAGAAGGTTGCTAGAGCTATGGTATTACAAAGGAGCTTTATATTCAATGCTTGAGGTTTAGTTATCCAATAAAGAAAGTTATAAATTAAAAGTACTTTTTATTTATTTCATACTCAATTAAAGGTTATGGATACTTTTAATTTCTTCACAAATCACTGCACTATACAAATAAGGAAAAGTAGAAGAAAGAATCAGGTGAGGTAAATGCGAGAATAACAATTTTATTATTTTATTTTCAACAAATGGAGCAAGTAGTGACGTGAACGAGAACTATGTAGATCGTATCTTATCAACTGTCATAAACTTTTCATGCAATTGATGTTTTTGTTTGAATTAGAATTAAATCTTTGTTGACTCAACTTGAGAACAGATGTTTTCCATCGGAAGCTTCCTCCTACAAGTCTTTATTTGATTCAAAATTAACAAGTCAATGTATTATATGAAGAAACACAGCAGATTGGGTGCAACTTAATTTGGAATTGTGATATAGGGTTGACCACCTTTTTGTTGGGACTATAGCATGTCAAGAACACAAACCCTAGATGCAAAAACACACATAAAGAGAAAGGGAGATAAGGATTTACGAGGATCGACAAGATGCCTACGTCCCTAGGGCAGAAGAGAGATATATTGATATACACAAGAGTACAAGAGGAGTTACAAGAGATTATCTCAAAAACTCAATTTTCTCTCATATCCAAAATATGGTTTACATCCTCTATTTATAGGGGGAGAAGAAAACCCCAAAACAGCCCTGGTCGGGTCCAAAATTAACTTTGACCCGACCGCCGGTCGACCGGTCGGTTGACCACTTCAAGAGTGCGATCAACCGCCTGGTCGATGCTCAATGCTCCAATATTTTGTAGGACTTACTGGAAAGACCGATCGACTGGTCTGTCAACCGATCCAATGGGTTTCTTATTTACGATCTAGGTCGGTCGACCAATGTGTCCCCTTGTACATGTCGGCCGGCTGCCTTGTCGATCTAAGTTCTGTCAAAGAGTTTAAAAAACTCTGTTGTCCATGTTTTTGACCCTCTCTCTACATTCTCCACTTTGGTGAAGATTTTCAAAATCTGAGCCAAATTCCTATGAACTCTGGGTGAAGTCGACACACGATCTCAGCTTGAGCCATACAGGAAAAATTGAAACACGATCTCGATAAAATCGACACACGATCTCGACTTTAGCAATCTCAGCGAAATCGATACATGATCTCGGCAAAACTGACACGATTTCGGCTTCAGCGATTGGACTGCACCATTATGCTATGTACTCCCTGCCCATGGGATCAAGCCGCTCATAGTTTACCCAAATGAGCTCCACCGAGCTCAAGCACCCAGAAGGATTCAGAGCAAGTTTTTGCAATGATTGAACTTAACTCTGGGAACCACCTATTGTAAGCATGTATGCGGAATTATTTTTGGTGTGAATCTTCTTCACCTCGATATCTTCATCTTCAAGAACATCCCGCAAAAATGTACTTGACATCAACATGTTTTGTTCTTGCATGATAGATTTGGTTTTTCGCTAGGTAGATAGCACTCATGTTATCGCAATGGACCCGCAAGTAGCCTTGTTCGATCCCCAAGTCATCCATCAAGCCCTGAAAAGCCAAATTGCTTCATTTACAGCCTCTGTTAGAGCCATGTACTCTGCTTCTATCCTCGATAGAGCCACTATAGACTGTAAAGAATAATGCTAACACACCGGTGCCTACGACAAGGTAAAGACATACCCTGTAGTTTGACCGACATTTGTCAAGATCCCAAGCATAATAAAAGTCCATATAACCTGTGCACTCCTGCATACCTTCAACATCCTTCTCAAAAACCAACCTAACATCTACGTTACCTTTGATATACCGCAAAATCCATCTCACAACCTTTCAATGACCCTTGCCAAGATCATGCATGTATCTCAATAACATGCTCATGGCCTGTGACATATCCGGTCTCGTGCACACCATAGCATACATAAGACTACCAACTGCACTGGTATATGGAATGTGAGACATATACTCACGATCATCTATTGTCTTTGGAGACATTCTAGCTGAAAGCTTAAAGTGAGGGGCCAACGGACTACCCACAGACTTAGCTTCATCACCAATCAGAAACTTCTGAAGCACCTTCTGCAAGTAAGCTTTCTGAGTCAGACTCACTGTCTCCTTCACCCTATCTCTTTCAATTTTTATTCCCAGTATCCTCCAACCTTCTCCCAGATCTTTCATTTCGAACTCACAAGATAATTGTACTTTCAACTTATCTATTGATGATCTATTCTTAGAAGCTATTAACATATCATCTACATATAAGAGTAGAGATATACTCACTGCTTAGTAGTTTATGAAAGTAAACACGTGGGTCATATAAGTTTCAGGTATAACCACGACCGCGCATAAACTTGTCGAAGCGCTTGTACCACTATCTCGATGACTGCTTCAGTCCATATAGCGACTTCTCAAGTTTACAGAATAACTTCTCCTTCCTTGCAACTTTAAACCCACGATTGTGTCGTGTAAATATCCTCCTCAAGATTGTCGTACAGGAAGGTGATCTTCACATCGAGCTTATCTAGTTCATAGTCATATTGTGCTACAAGTGCCATCAATATACGAATGGAAGATGCTTCACAACAGGAGGGAACACCTTATTGTAATCTATACCCTCCCTCTAAGTGTTGGCCCAAAGGCCTATCACCCTAGTTTTGATGATGATCAACTCATGAAGTTATGATTACTAATGATCTTGTGGTTAATTAGTGACAGATTCATTATCAAGATCTTAGTAGGTGCATAGCTCAACAAAGGATAATATGTCAAGATTTGGAGCTAGCACGGTGTGATCCAAGGAGCTTTTGGATCAAGCTTGGACCAAGTCAAGATGATGAGAAGACTTCAAGTGAAGACTTCAAGAAGATGAAAACTTGTGTCTAGGTATAAGATTTTATTTTTGTTTTAGAGTAAAATGTAAAGGATAGATAGTTGGTGGATTGCTCAAGTATACCATGCACACACACTCTTGATAAAATTGTTTTCATAAAAGATTTTCTAGTTAGAAAATATTTTTCATTTTGGAAAAATACAAGTTTGGTTTTTGGTGTTTTTCATATACTTATCCTTCAACCAAAACCAAGTTTTATGCTTAATACCAAAAACATAGATATTTCATCTTGATTGTGTAGTGGATCATATCCATACACACCATGCCTTAAAATGAACTATAATATCTTGTTTTTGTATTTTGAAGATGTTTTGGAAAAACAAAGTTTAGAAAATATGTTTTGGAAAATACAGTTTTTATCATGAGCCAAATATTTTCAAGTTACAAAAATAGTCCAATCTTTTATAACATGCCTTGATTTTGTGCAAGCATGTTTGTATTTCAAAGTATATTGGTAAAACTATTTTTGTAGATTTTTATGTATTTTATGGGATTTTATTAGAGCCAAAAAGACAAACTTTTTAATCCCAGAAAACTGTTTCAGGCTTCGGATAAGTCGACTTACAACATTTTATAGTCGACTAATCCTGAAGTCGGTCGACCGGCCCGGTCGACCGACGTGCACAAACGTGCACGCCTTTGTGTACTGGAGAACGGCCGACCGCACCGGTCGACCGACAGAGAGTTAGCTCTCAGCTCCAGTGGGTCGGTCGACCCGGGCGGTCAACCGTGGCTCCAACGGTCAGAAATCCGACCGTTGGCGGTCGACCGCGCCGGTCGACCGGCAGTTCTGACAGATCCCAACGGCTAGTTTTCTGGCAGCCTATAAATTGGGGGTCTTGTCATTGTTTTGAGCCAAGATTTTGGAGACCTTTAGAGCCAGTTTTTCCCAATCTTTCAGAAGAGTTTTTCTCCACAAAATAGAGTGCTAATACTTCCAATCAAAAGGGAAGATTTTATAAGAGTGTTAAAAGTGATTTCTTGAGTTTTTCACCATAGCTTTCATCCTTGATTTCTCACACAAACACTTGAGCATCCATTGATTATTCAATCCTTAGGAGTGTTGTAGTGAGTGTTTTTATTGGTGATCAAAGTGTTTAGATCACCAAGATTTCATTCTTGTACTTTGAGGAGACGGGCAAGTGTGCTCGTGGTGATTTAGAGTTCTTGTGTGAACTCAGTGGTTTGAGGTGCGGCCTCGGCGAGCTAGTGAGCTTGCGTGTGTACGGGACTAGGGAGTCCGAGGGCTTGTAGGTGTTGCGGCACCGAGAGATCCATTGGGATCTTGCATAGTGGAAATCCTTCGTGTGTCGAAGGCGGGGATGTAGAGCAAGTGTGCTCGAACCTCGAAACATACCCTTGTGTTTGCGATTGCCATCTCTCTCTCTCTCTCTCTATCTCCTTTATATCTTGCATAGCTTATATTGTCTTTACATTTACATGCTTGATATATCTTGTGTGCATAATTGATATATATACTTGCGTGGGATTGTTGCTAACACTTGTATTCAACCAAGAGAGCCAACGCGGCACCTCAACCCATTCAAGGGGAATCTAGAGGAGTTTGTCCAGAGCCCTTCAGGGGGAATTCGGCAACACTCTTTGGTTATACGTGGTGTTTAGTGTAAAAGTTTTAATTAGGTCATAATTGTTTTAGCTTCCGCATTATTTGGCATTAAGTGACCATTAGATTAGCCATCACCTATTCACCCCCCCTTTAGGTGAACTTACAATTGGTATCAGAGCTAGTGCTCTTGATATTGGGTCTAACAACCTAGAGTTAAAGATCCTCATTTTAGGCTAATCACAATATTTTGTACACGCACCATGGACTTCATGTCACCACCCACCTTTGACATTCTTAACATCCAAATTTGGAAGGTTAAGATGTCATTGTACCTCAAGGCCTTAGGCATTCATGTATATCTTGCCACTACTAATAATGCATATTCTTTAGATGGTAAGAATTTTGAGGCTAACTCAAAAGCCCTTAATGCTTTAAAGTCTACCCTAGATGATGTTCATTTATCTAGAGTTGCTAATATTGATTCGGCTTTTGTAGTATGGAACACCCTCACCTCTCTTGGCGAAAAGAATCTATACTATGCGGGGAGCGATTCGGACGTTGGAAGCGACATCTCCAACGTATGCTAGATGGTCCAAGGGATAACCCCCTTGAGATAAACTCCGAATCCGATGATGAGGACATGTCATATGATGAGCTCACTTCATTTTGCCAAACAATTCTTGAAAAATATGACATGATTAAAAAGGAAAATAAAAATTTGAAAAAGAACATTGCTTGCATGCATATAGAACAAGATTCATTTAAATCTAACATGGCATGCTTAGAAAAAGAGAATAAAGATTTGAAAAATGAGAATGTTTCCTTGATTGCAAAATTGAATGATTTATGTGAAGGGAACACTATTTTGAAAAATAAGATTGATTTGGTGGAAAAATAAAAGGAAGATGTTTTTCAAGAAAATAAATCTTTGAAAAGAAAAATTTGTGAAAAAGAAAAAGATTTTGTTTCACAAAAGAAAAAGAAAAGTGATTCTATATCTCACCATGCTTTACATGACACCTCTAGTGAGATTAATGGTTTGAAAAATAAAATTAATGATTTGAGTTCAACTTTGAACTCTTGTGCATTCAACCACACTAGATTGGAGTCTATGTTTTCAAAGAAACAAACTCCATCCATTCATGCACATCATCATGCTTATGTTGCACAACATGATCACACACCTACACATAAGCATACTAAGGTGTACGTATGTATACATTGTGGCCGCAAAGGCCATTTAGCAAAGTTTTGTTATGATAATATTAATTCTCTAAATTTTGCTAATTATAAAAGATTTTGGGTTCCTTACAAGTCTAACCCCAAAGGACCCAAGAAAATATGGGTACCAAAACCCCCACCTTTTGCTTTTGATGTAGGTGAGGGCCCTCACAAGACGTGAGAGGTTTGGTGCCTTGGTAGTGGATGCACTTGGACATGATGGACATACTTTTGGGATGCATCACTATCAAGGAGCTTTGGTGGGACAACCACCGTGTTAGGAGCTTTGGAGTTGGTAACAATTTCTAAACTTCTACTTTTTGTGTTCATGCTAGTTCATTCATAATGTTCATAGCATGTTCATGTTTTATGATTTATTGTGCTTCATGTGGTATGAACTAGTTTAAATGTAGAATTTGTCAAAACTTGCATGTATACATGTACAAATAGTGAATTACAATTGATTCATATATAATTGAACTTCATGCTCATTTTTCTCCACTATATGCATATGTATAATCTAGTTTTGATGATTCTTGTTTATACATGTTTTACCTATTTTATGATTTTACTTCATGTATATGTATTTTTTTTAATTCAAATCTAATAAATATACATGTATACCCGTGAGTCTCTTGCCTTCATGCAAATACATTTGATAGACTCTTTTATATTTGGGATATGTATGTGTATTGTTAGGATTGGATTAATCATACATATACCATGAAGATTAGTGTTTTGATAAAAAATAATTTTTTGTATTTTTGTTAAAAATGTGACTTATGATCTTTTTGAGCTTTAATGACTATTTTCATAAAAATACTAGTTACATGATCGTTTAACACTCACATTTTTTGTTAAAATCATTTTGAGCCTTATAGACCATGAGTGCTTAAATTTTTGTGTCTCTAGTTATGTTTATGAAAAATATAAGATTTGATATATTTGAAGGATCTTTAACTAGTTTTTCAAAAACAATTTATACTAGTTATTTATTCTTCAAATAGTTTTTTAGATTGACACATGATTCTATTGTTCTCAAAATTTATTTGATGCTTCATGATTTGAATATTAGCTTATATGTTAGTTTTTGTCAGCACTAGGATTTATACTTGTACATCTCGTGGGCCACAAATAAATCTATTTCTATTTGTGCTTGAATGCTTATTTGAACCCATAAAATGTGCTTGTATTGCTTGGTTTTGATGATACATACATTCTTAAACTTGTATTCTCACTTTTAGGATTTGATTTATGATCATGTGTTTTCATTTCATGTATATGTGTATTTTGCCAAACTTTAAGATATACATGTATACCTCTTGAGTCATTTGCCTTTAATGCAAATCTATTTATATGGACTCAATTGTGTTTAAGAGATGTGTATGTATACTTATAGTGTTGTCAAAACATACATATATCTTGAAATATAAATTTTGTTTTTTAATAAAAAAATGTGTGATGATTTTCATGATTTAAAGGAAGATTGAGACTAATTGACATTCTTACTTTATTCCTTGATTGAAGGATTCCGTACTAGTTTTAAAACATTTACATATTAACTAGTGCAAATTCTTCATATGATAGAGTATATGATAAGCTTACCCTTCAATTGGTATCATTGGATATTTTCAATTGGTATCAATATGATTTCTATATACTCATTTTTTGATTGTATGTATGAATGCTTTCAATTAAAATTATATCAATTTCTATTGGTATTATCTTTTCATACATGTGATCTATATGCTAAGCTTAATTCAACTTTCAATTGGTAATTCTTAAAGCTTATGCAATATGTTTTCAAATTGATATCAAAATAAAAAAAAATATGTTGATTTGATATCTCAAGATGTGTTTTATTAAGAAAGTTCAAAATTTTAAAGAAATATTCAAATTTTTGATTTGTAATTCCAATATGCAAGGAGAGCTTAACATCTCTCTTACATATGGATTCATGTTGAGTATATTATAAATTGAGGAGCTTGACAACTCTTCTTTATATGATATACGTGTGTAGGGGGAGCTTCTCATCTCCTCTTATGCATTACATAATATGTGTTATGTGAGTTAGGGCTTGTCATCCCTTCTTCATGTAATGCATATGTGTAGGGAAGCTAACTTAGCGTCTTCCTCTTCATGAATGTATATCGCATATAAATCTTTATTGATTGATTTGTATTACCCCTTCTTGATCTCTTTGTTTTTGACAAAAAGGGGGAGAAAAATTTGTTTGATTTGCTTTTACTTTGAACCCTTTATTGATGAGTGACAAAAAGGGGGAGAAGTATTTGAGTTATATGCATGTTTTCATTGCTTAAGGGGGAGAAGTATTTGTCTTCCTTGTTAGTTATGCATATATGTTTTGTATTGCAATAGGAGAAAAAGATTTTGATTTATGCTTGTTGCATGTTTTATCTCCATACTTGCATACATATTCATGTGCCTCATTGCCATATTTATTATTTGTGTTATGCATGAGTTAAGGGGGAGCTTCTTTGAAGCTTTACTTTAATCCATGCATATATAACTCCATGAGTTTTGTCATCATCAAAAAGGGGGAGATTGTTGGCCCAAAGGCCTATCACCCTAGTTTTGATGATGATCAACTCATGAAGTTATGATTACTAATGATCTTGTGGTTAATTAGTGACAGATTCATTATCAAGATCTTAGTAGGTGCATAGCTCAACAAAGGATAATATGTCAAGATTTGGAGCTAGTACGGTGTGATCCAAGGAGCTTTGGATCAAGCTTGGACCAAGTCAAGATGATGAGAAGACTTCAAGTGAAGACTTCAAGAAGATGAAGACTTGTGTCTAGGTATAAAATTTTATTTTTGTTTTAGAGTAAAATGTAAAGGATAGATAGTTGGTGGATTGCTCAAGTATACCATGCACACACACTCTTGATAAAATTGTTTTCATAAAAGATTTTCTAGTTAGAAAATATTTTCATTTTGGAAAAATACAAGTTTGGTTTTGGTGTTTTTCATATACTTATCCTTCAACCAAAACCAAGTTTTATGCTTAAAACCAAAAACATAGATATTTCATCTTGATTGTGTAGTGGATCATATCCATACACACCATGCCTTAAAATGAACTATAATATCTTGTTTTTGTATTTTGAAGACGTTTTGGAAAAACAAAGTTTAGAAAACATGTTTTGGAAAATACAGTTTTTATCATGAGCCAAATATTTCCAAGTTACAAAAATAGTCCAATCTTTTATAACATGCCTTGATTTTGTGCAAGCATGTTTGTATTTCAAAGTATATTGGTAAAACTATTTTTGTAGATTTTATGTATTTTATGGGATTTTATTAGAGCCAAAAAAAAAAACTTTTTAATCCCAGAAAACTATTTCAGGCTTCGGATAAGTCGACTTACAACCTTTTATAGTCGACTAATCCTGAAGTCGGTCGACCGGCCCGGTCGACCGACGTGCACAAACGTGCACGCCTTTGTGTACTGGAGAACGGCCGACCGTGCCGGTCGACCGCTCCAGAGAGCAGAGCTCTCTGGAAAGTTCGGCCGACCGCACCGGTCGACCGACAGAGAGTTAGCTCTCAGCTCCAGTGGGTCAGTCGACCCGGGCGGTCGACCGTGGCTCCAACGGTCAGAAATCCGACCGTTGGCGGTCGACCGCGCCGGTCGACCGGCAGTTCTGACAGATCCCAACGGCTAGTTTTCTGGCAGCCTATAAATTGGGGGTCTTGTCATTGTTTTGAGCCAAGATTTTGGAGACCTTTAGAGCCAGTTTTTCCCATTCTTTCAGAAGAGTTTTTCTCCACAAAATAGAGTGCTAATACTTCCAATCAAAAGGGAAGATTTTATAAGAGTGTTAAAAGTGATTTCTTGAGTTTTTCACCATAGCTTTCATCCTTGATTTCTCACACAAACACTTGAGCATCCATTGATTATTCAATCCTTAGGAGTGTTGTAGTGAGTGCTTTTATTGGTGATCAAAGTGTTTAGATCACCAAGATTTCATTCTTGTACTTTGAGGAGACGGGCAAGTGTGCTCGTGGTGGTTTAAAGTTCTTGTGTGAACTCGGTGGTTTGAGGTGCGGTCTCGGCGAGCTAGTGAGCTTGCGTGTGTACGGGACTAGGGAGTCCGAGGGCTTGTAGGTGTTGCGGCACCGAGGAGAGATCCATTGGGATCTTGCATAGTGGAAATCCTTCGTGTGTCGAAGGCGGGGATGTAGAGCAAGTGTGCTCGAACCTCGAAACATACCCTTGTGTTTGCGATTGCCATCTCTCTCTCTCTCTCTCTCTATCTCCTTTATATCTTGCATAGCTTATATTGTCTTTACATTTACATGCTTGATATATCTTGTGTGCATAATTGATATATATACTTGCGTGGGATTGTTGCTAACACTTGTATTCAACCAAGAGAGCCAACGCGGCACCTCAACCCATTCAAGGGGAATCTAGAGGAGTTTGTCCAGAGCCCTTCACGGGGAATTCGGCAACACTCTTTGGTTATACGTGGTGTTTAGTGTAAAAGTTTTAATTAGGTCATAATTGTTTTAGCTTCCGCATTATTTGGCATTAAGTGACCATTAGATTAGCCATCACCTATTCACCCCCCCTCTAGGTGAACTTACAATGACAAGACCCCCAATTTATAGGCTGCCAGAAAACTAGCCGTTGGGATCTGTGTAACGCACACTACCATGTAACGCACACTACCATCCAGAGATCCTTCTTCCTTTGCATAAACCTATTTGCATCCAATGGCCTTCTTTCTTTTGGGCAACTCTGCGAGTTCCTATATGTTGTTGACATGGAGAGACTGAATCTCCTCCAACGTAGCCTTCCTTCACAACTCAGACTCAGAGTTTAACTCTACTTCTCTAAATGTACTTGGAACATTATCTTTCGCGACCTCTACTGAAAGTGCATAGGCCACAACCATTCCAAAAAATGAGCAGGTTTTCGTATATTATTTTTGGGCTTGTGTGCGGCAATTGAACCGGGACCTGACCCTCTGGCTCCGGATCCTCAATCACATCATCTATATCTTCTCTTCTTATACATGATGCTCGTACTGTGTCACAACAGTCGACACCCTAAATAATACAATACTATTTGTAGATGGTGAAGATGCATCACTATCCACTCTTTGCAATAACCCCTTTGTCGGCCACTCTCCACCTGCTGAGAGCTTGAAGTCTTCACCATAGAAGACTCATCAAAAGTGACATCTCTGCTAAGAACTATCTTTTAGTCTTCAGAGTCCCATAGCTTGTATCTTTTCACTCCTCTTTTGAACCGTAAAAACACGGCCTTTCTAGCTCGTGGCTCTAACTTCTCATCACTCACATGGTAATAAGCTAGACATTCAAACACACGGAGCATGTCAAAATCTATAGCAGCTTTGCCCGACCATAATTCCATCAGAGTCTTTCCGCCTATCGGAGATGATGGCAATCTATTTATAAGATGACTCGCATAAGTCATCGCTTTAGCCCAAAAGGACTTGTTCAGTCCACTATTTGACAACAAGCACCGTATTTCTAAGGCAAGGTACGATTAAATCTTTCAGCCATCCCATTTTTTTGCGGAGTTTCTTTAAATGTGCACTGCCATTCAATGCCTTCATCACAGCACAACTGCATAAACAAATCACTCTTGTACTCTCCTCCATTATCGGACCTGAGTATCTTTATCGTTTTGCTGGTTTGAAACACTTTTCTCTTTCTCCACTCCACAAAGATACCTAGGACTTTGCTTTTATGTGACTTAGTGTACACCCAGTTACACCTAGAGTAATCATCCACAAAGGAGACAAAATAGTATTTCCCTCCAAGAGATGCACTCTTAGAGGGACCCCAAACATCTGTATGCACATAATTAAGAATTTCTTTTGTATGGTGAATCATGGTGCCAGACTTTACCTTGGTCTTTTTGCCCAATACACAATGCAGACAGAATTCCAACTTGCTGGTTTTTTGAACCCTTCAATAAGCCATGTTTTGCCAAGACTTGCATAGACTTCTCACATGCGTGACCAATTCTCATATGCCATAATTGAGTAGCATCTACATCTGAAACTACTAAAGCCGTCAAAGGATTGTGACTGCGCTACCCTTCAAGTAATACAAGTTTTTTTCATGCTCTCCTTCATCACAACTAAGGACCCCTTCGTGACCTTGAAAATTCCATTTTTCAATGTCACTGGGAGCTCTTTCTACTCCAGAGCTCCAACTGAGATGATGTTCTTCTTCATCTAAGGAACATATCTCACATCCGTCAAATCCCTAACCATACCATCGAACATCTTAATTCGAACGGTACCAATCCCAATCATCTAACATGCAACGTCTTTTACAATTCGAGAGCATTCTCCAAGTTTTGCGCGTTTAACACATCCAACACCTCACATCTCCACAATTTGAAATTATTTGTGTCAACAAACTTCACCAAATCAATTTTTGTATGGAAACAATTTTGTATATTCTTCACAACAAAGAAATTCTCCCATCAGATGTTTCTTCGGCTATTTCTACTCCAATTGTATAACAACTATCAAATGATTTATGAGATAAAGATAGGATTTTTACCTTCAATTGAAATCCTAAGAAGAGTTCCAATTGATCTCTCCACCCAATTGTAGAAGATGAGATCCAACACAATAAAAATCCAATGTTTATCCACTCCAAGCTTGAGATCTTCAAGAAACAAACTTCAAATCAAGATCCACTCCACCACACGAAGGCCAAACGTTGCCTAGAGCTCTGATACCACTTGTTGGACTTGGGGCACCATCCTAAAAGATTAACCTTCTAGGTGGAGTTGCCCCAATCCTATATACCCAAAACCATCTCCATGTCTAGCCAATGTGGGACTATTTATTCGAACCAAATCCCAACACTTTTAAAGACTTTTTATAGATTGGCCGGTTTAAAGTGGAGAAACCCCTCTCTTAAAGAAGGTTGGGTATCCTCTGCAAGTAATTTTGGTGGTGATCCTTATGCTAGAAAGTGCTGATGTATAAGCTTCTAACCACATTATTGGCAAAGTATGATATTCCTAGGCTAGAGTACCACTCTTCTGCAGTTGGCCGATTCTTGAAAAGTGGTTTTGGAAGATTCGGGCTTGGACAGATATGTCTCCAAGCTTCCGCATACCTTGGTGCTGTTTCAGGTAGGTGCAATCTTTTATAATCTATAAATTCAACCTTTCTTTTCAGGCAATACCAAATTTTGGTGACAAAAGTGTTCTCTTAGTTTTTGCAGTGGGAGTCATTAACACTCTCGAGGTTCGAATCCTACTATTTTGTTTATATTCATATATGATATCACATAGTTTGAGTTATTATGTTTTAACTTAAAACAAACTGCCACATAGTTGGGCCATTGGAAACTCTGGGCCTATTAAATTTTGAGGCAATATATATGTGAAGTTGTAAACTATAGGTCTGTTAGAGTATTGACGAAAACTTTTATACTTTGTGACCCAGTTTCTAGCTCTAAGCTTCGTTGGTTAGAGGGTGAAAAATAAAAGGGATAAAGGGGAAGGCGGATCAAGTTTCAAAAACTGGAACAGGTGCATCAGGTATATGGTGCATCTATCTCGGAAAAGCACGTTCTCATCTGATGGTCAAGTGGGGATGCAAGAGATGCTTACCCACAGATTAGTATTACACTGCAATTTTAGGGAATTTGTAACGCCCCGATCCTAAAGATACGGAGACGTTATGGCGACGCATATACGCGAGGAAAATACCCCACGTATACACGCTAAGCCTCAATTGTAACCTGAACAAGCTATAAATCAGAACTAAAATAATCATCGGATCACTGTAATAATACATATAAGCAACCACGCATGACATCATATGAATCAAGAACTAGAATAATGACTGGAATAAGAACTAAGCTGATATGACAAGAATCAGGAAATAATATGAAAGCAAAAAAAAATAAGAGTACCAGAATAGAATAAGAAGAAGCTCCAGCTATTCGCGAAACATACGGCCTCAACGAACACCTGCACAAAGGAAACCAACCGTCCAATATCTGGACGTGCAAATCCAGGGTCGTCAGAACGCGACCATGGTGAGTGCGTGTGTAAAGGGGGAAAGATCTCGTGCAGAGAAATAGTGCACAAATAACAATAGGAACAACTGCAGGCTAAATAACAAAATAAATAACTGAACAATAACTCATATGATAACAACATGAATACATGTAGAATACAACTGACACAACTGTAAATATGCAATCAATGTCAAGGCGTGTAATCTATCACATGACACTAGGTTGGTATACAATCCGGTCTTGGTTATGGTTATATGTCTATCACAGTAATATAAATATACAGTCAGGTGATTAATGTCAGTCACAATACATTAACAGTTTATTTTCATTTATTATGTCAGCGAACACCAATTGCCACCTGTAATAGACGCATCCCATACTACGCCTACTACATGTGTCAATCAGGGTCCTAAGTTATTGAAATCAGTGGAAGAGACATTATCCATGCTTTTGGTGGGTTCCGTACATACCTGGAACCACGGCCCAATCACCTGGCGCTGAACCAGGTCCGACCGCTAGGTAGTCAATAACAATAACAATAACAATGTGTCAATGCAATGACAATATGAACAATACGGGATGTCAGTCATCCCCGGAACCCTGCAATGGAACCGTATCTCGGCTGCGCAACCTGTATCCTAGGTCCACCCAAAATACAGACGCTGTCTCCTCCATCAATTTCCCCAATCCCAGTGTAAGTTGTCCATTTACATTATTATTATAACAATCAATATCCATGTCATTTCGATTACTGGGACGATACGGTGACAATAACAATATCCATGTGACAATAACAATGTGAACAATAATACCATGTAAACGGTAGAACAATAGAACAATGAAAGTGTTACGGTCCAACAATATTTTCCCAGTAACTTTCAATAACAATGAATGTATACAATAACAGTAGATAATACTCAATAGCCAGTCTCATCTAGAACTGATGGATATCTCATATGCCTGTACTGCATATAACAATAGCCGATATACATCTCTACCAACTCCTATAAGCTCTGAAGTACAAGATCATTGACATCGAATAGATCACCATCATAATAACTCAATTTCTATTAACCGAAGTAATCAATAACTATACATAAAGCACATGGTGTGTCCTCGAGATCAACAAATCAACATACTCCACAATCATATTAAATAGGAAACATCCTCAAAGAACTACAATCTAGCATAAATCCACTCACGAGTCAATACCAACTACTCATCATTACTCAAATGATATAATCAGTTGAAACATCTATGAGCCCTTACTTCTAATAATCCAAAACCAATATGATATCACATATCGAAGTCCAAGGTAAGATATCCACCCATCTGGTCACAATCTAACAAAATCAGTCACATCTAAATACTGATCAATATCCATGTAAATAACATAAATCCCAGTTCGACTCGAACTCCAACTAACTCCATATTCTGATCCAAACATCAAGTGATCCAATTCTTAGTAAAGTAACATCATATCAAATGCATCCTCAATATCCGAATGAATCATCACCTAAGTTATTTCCAATGAAAGAATAACAAGTCTGGAAAGTACTCTATATGAAATATATAATCTGTCCTCAAATATCTGAATAAATTCTTAACTGAATTATCACCAAGTAAGGAATATCAAGTCTGATAATTGTTCAGATACATTGTAGATAGTAAACCTCAATATTGAACCAATCCAACATAAGCTCAATCTAGTATACAGTCCAAGTTCCATTACAATTAGTCCCAATCTTAAAAAGTAATCATCTATTCATGAAATGATATAACTCTAATATCTCAATGTCCAAATACAAGATCCACATATATCTGATGCTTAACTATATACTTAATCTATCCAATCAATAGGTCGAGTCAAGTCACAGTCTAAAGGTATATCAAACTAAGCCCAAGCCAACAGGGACAAACTACCAACACATGAAATAACGCTAATACAAGCAAATAACAACTACATGAATAAAGTGGACAATCGTAGATGTTTAATGAAGCGGTACAAGTAATCAAACTGACAAAATATAACTGAAAGTCACATGAAATGATAAGATCAACATGTAAGGCATACCGACAACGGTAAATACAAAAACGAACACTCACATGAAATGACGCAGTTTCGGAACCGAATCTCCGTCTGGTCTTCACTGCACGAACTGGTACTGGTCTACGAACCATCCCATGCATCGGTCTTCGAATCCTCATTGAATCGGGTCCACAACGACACGAACCTGAATCGGGTCCGGGTCTCCTGCAACTGGTCCGGATCTCACCAAATGGGTCCGAAATGCTGTGGCATGCAACCGAACACATAAATAAATATAAATGCATGCTGGACACACTCCCGAGCAACCGACACATACGTGTACACCCACGTACACATACGTACACAAGCATACACAACAATACATATATATAAATATGCCTACATATTATATACTTACATATATACTAATGCATAATTACACATATACCCATTCACATTAATTTAATGCAAACATATCCAATTAATAAATACCTATTATTAACTATAAATACCTATACATTATTTAATTCACATCCATGCATGCACATATACATCATGCATACACATGCATGCATATCACCAACAAAGACACTCACGCACACACACAAACACACACATTTAATTGAAGTTCTCAATTATTACAATATTGCCCCCAATACAATAAAATGTAAAGCTAACCTCGAGCCGATTTGCGGCGCAACGACGGAGGCTCCGACGGAGGCGTCCGGGGTCGCGGAGGGTGTCGTTGGATAGAGCAACTCGCCGTGAAGGGCATGGGGTGCGTTCGCGCTCACCGACGTCGATCAACGGCATCCCGCGGAGAGCCCGAAAATGGTTCGGAGTAGGATATTTCCGGCACACAAAGAAACCCACACATTAATTAAGTACACATCATAGCATTCCCATCCATACAAATTTGTAAAGAGAGAAGGATGAGCAGGGGGCTCACGTCGGCTAGGCTTTGTGTCGCCGTGGGCAGTACCATGGAGGGGGCGGTGCTGTCACAGTAGTTCCTAGTTGGATCATCCTCTGGATTTTCCTGCAACTTCAGTGTTTGGAATTCATCATATTTGCTTTTATTAGGAGTCAAAATCCAAGGATCTAATGGGCAAGGTTCTTCTCCAGGCTGTGGAACATGATCACAAGATCTTGGAATAATTGCACCTCCAAGACAGGTCTGAGAGCTTAATGCTATTACAATTCTTGTACATCAAGGTCACATATGTTACCTTGGTGTTGCCGCGGCTGCTGGTGCTTGGGTGCGGCAGGGCAGGTGGGGGAGTGTGGATCCGGCCATGGAGGAAGCCATCTGGGCTGCTGCCGTTGCTTTTGAGAAGGCCATGGTTGCGGGGCTTGCGTCAGCGGTGTGCCGGAGAAGATGATGAAGGGGATCTCGGGGCTCGCCGGAGGGTTGTGCGCGGCCAAGGAAGAAGGAGGTGGGATCCCGTTGCCGGTGGTGTTGCGCTCGTCGATGGAGGCGGCTGGAGATGCTATGGGGTATTAGGGAATCTTAGGGTTAGGTTTATTGGATGAGATGTTATATAGTGGGGTATTAAGTAATGGGTAGCGGGCTTGAGGGTTAATGGGTATTGGGTTAGATCCAAATAGGTAAAGGGTGTTCGGATTAACGGGTAGGATCTTGTGTATTGGTGTAAAAGAGGATAACGAGTAATGGGTTATGGAATCAAGGAATAGAAGTGGGTATGGATAGATAACGGGTATGGGTAGAATCAAGGATACAAGGGAAAGGAAATAATGCTATTACTAAAAATATAAACATTCAAGTCAAATAATAGTAGTAGTCATAATAGTAATAAATATAAAATAGTACTAATAATAAATTTAATAACTCTTGCTAAAAATAATAAATAATAACAATAACCTTAATTAGTAATGGTAATTATTACCAAGTAATAATAATAATCCTAATTAATAATAATAATGACAACAATAATAGCAGCACTAAATTAAAATAAATAATTATCAAATGTATTAATAATAGAATTAATCACTATCACAACCAATATAGTACAACTATTAGAATAGATAAATAAAATAATACTAACACTAATAATAATTAATAATCACCGACAATAAAAATAAGGATAACACTAATAGTAATTACAATAAATAATAATCATAATAGAATAATAATAATAATGGTAAGTATAAAACTAATAGAAATAAGTAACTAAAAATGTCGATAATTAAAAATGGTAATAATATTTAAAGCTAAAATACCGTTCAATATCTTAAAAATAATTTTCATATTTAATAATAGCAATAATCACAAGAAAGAAAATAATAAATTAAGTTGATCAAAAAAAATGATTGTAAATTTAAAATAAATACTTTAGGAAAATAAAAATACAGTATTTTCAACTAGGGATCTTACATTCTACCCACCTTATAAAAATTTCGTCCCCGAAATTCAAATAAAGCAGGGAATGGTAAAAGAATCCCAAAATCAAAGGAGAAGACAAACAAGCTTTACATTGCTTCTCTGCACATCATAAATCCACCACGCTTCCGCTGCGCGCTCTGATATCTGCTACCAGCTTCAACAAGGAGTGGTCAAACTCAGAAGACAAAAATCAGGAGAATAGAATCGGAAAGAGGATAGAAATCAAGATGGAACCCAGATTACTCTAGAAAAAGAGTTGGAATTAGGGATTTCAAAAGATGTAGGAGATGGATTCCAAAAGAGAGACCGATCAATTCCAAATGGAGTCAATATTGTCATGTGAATAGTATATGTATATTGCAGTGTCAACATAACTGTCTCAGGTTACAGGTAGGAACTAGGTTCTCTTTTATGTCGAACCTAGGCTCTGATACCACTCTGTAACGCCCCGATCCTAAAGATACGGAGACGTTATGGCGACGCATATACGCGAGGAAAATACCCCACGTATACACGCTAAGCCTCAATTGTAACCTGAACAAGCTATAAATTAGAACTAAAATAATCATCGGATCACTGTAATAATACATATAAGCAACCACGCATGACATCATATGAATCAAGAACTAGAATAATGACTGGAATAAGAACTGAGCTGATATGACAAGAATCAGGAAATAATATGAAAGCAAAAAAAATAAGAGTACCAGAATAGAATAAGAAGAAGCTCCAGCTATTCGCGAAACATACGGCCTCAACGAACACCTGCACAAAGGAAACCAACCGTCCAATATCTGGACGTGCAAATCCAGGGTCGTCAGAACGCGACCATGGTGAGTGCGTGTGTAAAGGGGGAAAGATCTCGTGCAGAGAAATAGTGCATAAATAACAATAGGAACAACTGCAGGCTAAATAACAAAATAAATAACTGAACAGTAACTCATATGATAACAACATGAATACATGTAGAATACAACTGACACAACTGTAAATATGCAATCAATGTCAAGGCGTGTAATCTATCACATGACACTAGGTTGGTATACAATCCGGTCTTGGTTATGGTTATATGTCTATCACAGTAATATAAATATACAGTCAGGTGATTAATGTCAGTCACAATACATTAACAGTTTATTTTCATTTATTATGTCAGCGAACACCAATTGCCACCTGTAATAGACGCATCCATACTACGCCTACTACATGTGTCAATCAGGGTCCTAAGTTATTGAAATCAGTGGAAGAGACATTATCCATGCTTTTGGTGGGTTCCGTACATACCCGGAACCACGGCCCAATCACCTGGCGCTGAACCAGGTCCGACCGCTAGGTAGTCAATAACAATAACAATAACAATGTGTCAATGCAATGATAATATGAACAATACGGGATGTCAGTCATCCCCGAAACCCTGCAGTGGAACCGTATCTCGGCTGCGCAACCTGTATCCTAGGTCCACCCAAAATACAGACGCTGTCTCCTCCATCAATTTCCCCAATCCCAGTGTAAGTTGTCCATTTACATTATTATTTATAACAATCAATATCCATGTCATTTCGATTACTGGGACGATACTGTGACAATAACAATATCCATGTGATAATAACAATGTGAACAATAATACCATGTAAACGGGTAGAACAATAGAACAATGAAAGTGTTACGGTCCAACAATATTTTCCCAGTAACTTTCAATAACAATGAATGTATACAATAACAGTAGATAATACTCAATAGCCAGTCTCATCTAGAACTGATGGATATCTCATATGCCTGTACTGCATATAATAATAGCCGATATACATCCCTACCAACTCCTATAAGCTCTGAAGTACAAGATCATTGACATCGAATAGATCACCATCATAATAACTCAATTTCTATTAACCGAAGTAATCAATAACTATACATAAAGCACATGGTGTGTCCTCGAGATCAACAAATCAACATACTCCACAATCATATTAAATAGGAAACATCCTCAAAGAACTACAATCTAGCATAAATCCACTCACGAGTCAATACCAACTACTCATCATTACTCAAATGATATAATCAGTTGAAACATCTATGAGCCCTTACTTCTAATAATCCAAAACCAATATGATATCACATATCGAAGTCCAAGGTAAGATATCCACCCATCTGGTCACAATCTAACAAAATCAGTCACATCTAAATACTGATCAATATCCATATAAATAACATAAATCCCAGTTCGACTCGAACTCCAACTAACTCCATATTCTGATCCAAACATCAAGTGATCCAATTTCTTAGTAAAGTAACATCATATCAAATCCATCCTCAATATCCGAATGAATCATCACCTAAGTTATTTCCAATGAAAGAATAACAAGTCTGGAAAGTACTCTATATGAAATATATAATCTGTCCTCAAATATCTGAATAAATTCTTAACTGAATTATCACCAAGTAAGGAATATCAAGTCTGATAATTGTTCAGATACATTGTAGATAGTAAACCTCAATATTGAACCAATCCAACATAAGCTCAATCTAGTATACAGTCCAAGTTCCATTACAATTAGTCCCAATCTGAAACAGTAATCATCTATTCATGAAATGATATAACTTTAATATCTCAATGTCCAAATACAAGATCCACATATATCTGATGCTTAACTATATACTTAATCTATCCAATCAATAGGTCGAGTCAAGTCACAGTCTAAAGGTATATCAAACTAAGCCCAAGCAACAGGGACAAACTACCAACACATGAAATAACGCTAATACAAGCAAATAACAACTACATGAATAAAGTGGACAATCGTAGATGTTTAATGAAGCGGTACAAGTAATCAAACTGACAAAATATAACTGAAAGTCACATGAAATGATAAGATCAACATGTAAGGCATATTGACAACGGTAAATACAAAAACGAACACTCACATGAAATGACGCAGTTTCGAAACCGAATCTCCGTCTGGTCTTCACTGCACGAACCGGTACTGGTCTACGAACCATCCCATGCATCGGTCTTCGAATCCTCATTGAATCGGGTCCACAACGACACGAACCTGAATCGGGTCCGGGTCTCCTGCAACTGGTCCGGATCTCACCAAATGGGTCCGAAATGCTGTGGCATGCAACCGAACACATAAATAAATATAAATGCATGCTGGACACACTCCCGAGCAACCCGACACATACGTGTACACCCACGTACACATACGTACACAAGCATACACAACAATACATATATATAAATATGCCTACATATTATATACTTACATATATACTAATGCATAATTACACATATACCCATTCACATTAATTTAATGCAAACATATCCAATTAATAAATACCTATTATTAACTATAAATACCTATACATTATTTAATTCACATCCATGCATGCACATATACATCATGCATACACATGCATGCATATCACCAACAAAGACACTCACGCACACACACAAACACACACATTTAATTGAAGTTCTCAATTATTACAATATTGCCCCCAATACAATAAAATGTAAAGCTAACCTCGAGCCGATTTGCGGCGCAACGACGGAGGCTCCGACGGAGGCGTCCGGGGTCGCGGAGGGTGTCGTGGATAGAGCAACTCGCCGTGAAGGGCGTGGGTGGCGTTCGCGCTCGCCGACGTCGATCAACGGCATCCCGCGGAGAGCCCGAAAATGGTTCGGAGTAGGATATTTCTGGCACACAAGGAAACCCACACATTAATTAAGTACACATCATACCATTCCCATCCATACAAATTTGTAAAGAGAGAAGGATGAGCAGGGGGCTCACGTCGGCTAGGCTTTGTGTCGCCGTGGGCAGTACCATGGAGGGGGCGGTGCTGTCAGAGTAGTTCCCAGTTGGATCATCCTCTGGATTTTCCTGCAACTTCAGTGTTTGGAATTCATCATATTTGCTTTTATTAGGAGTCAAAATCCAAGGATCTAATGGGCAAGGTTCTTCTCCAGGCTGTGGAACATGATCACAAGATCTTGGAATAATTGCACCTCCAAGACAGATCTGAGAGCTTAATGCTATTACAATTCTTGTACATCAAGGTCACATATGTTACCTTGGTGTTGCCGCGGCTGCTGGTGCTTAGGTGCGGCAGGGCAAGGTGGGGGAGTGTGGATCCGGCCATGGAGGAAGCCATCTGGGCTGCTGCCGTTGCTTTTGAGGAGGCCATGGTTGCGGGGCTTGCGTCAGCGGGTGCCGGAGAAGATGATGAAGGGGATCTCGGGGCTCGCCGGAGGGTTGTGCGCGGCCAAGGAAGAAGGAGGTGGGATCCCGTTGCCAGTGGTGTTGCGCTCGTCGATGGAGGCGGCTGGAGATGCTATGGGGTATTAGGGAATCTTAGGGTTAGGTTTATTGGATGAGATGTTATATAGTGGGGTATTAAGTAATGGGTAGCGGGCTTGAGGGTTAATGGGTATTGGGTTAGATCCAAATAGGTAAAGGGTGTTCGGATTAACGGGGTAGGATCTTGTGTATTGGGTGTAAAAGAGGATAACGAGTAATGGGTTATGGAATCAAGGAATAGAAGTGGGTATGGATAGATAACGGGTATGGGTAGAATCAAGGATACAAGGGAAAGGAAATAATGCTATTACTAAAAATATAAACATTCAAGTCATAATAATAGTAGTAGTCATAATAGTAATAAATACAAAATAGTACTAATAAAAATTAATAACTCTTGCTAAAAATAATAAATAATAACAATAACTTAATTAGTAATGGTAATTATTACCAAGTAATAATAATAATCCTAATTAATAATAATAATGACAACAATAATAGCAGCACTAAATTAAAATAAATAATTATCAAATGTATTAATAATAGAATTAATCACTATCACAACCAATATAGTACAACTATTAGAATAGATAAATAAAATAATACTAACACTAATAATAATTAATAATCACCGACAATAAAAATAAGGATAACACTAATAGTAATTACAATAAATAATAATCATAATAGAATAATAATAATAATAATGGTAAGTATAAAACTAATAGAAATAAGTAACTAAAAATGTCGATAATTAAAAATGGTAATAATATTTAAAGCTAAAATACCGTTCAATATCTTAAAAATAATTTTCATATTTAATAATAGCAATAATCACAAGAAAGAAAATAATAAATTAAGTTGATCAAAAAAAAATGAATGTAAATTTAAAATAAATACTTTAGGAAAATAAAAATACAGTATTTTCAACTAGGGATCTTACAGAATTTAAGACAGATCTGCGTGTCCGCATGTTTCAAAACAAAACTAACCCAAGACATCATTAACTAACTCTCAAAAGAAGCTCGGAGGGCGTAAAACTTTTGGCCTGATTTACTTTTTTGTGGTGGATGGGTGTTGGTGGGTGGCTTTGGGTTGGTTTTTTGTGTGTTTGTGTGTGTGTGGTTGTTGGGTGGCAGTGTGTGTGGTGTGTTGGGTGGAGGGGTTGTTCAGTGAAAGTAAATTAAGTGTTTTTGTTGGAAATTTTATTTAAAATATAGAAAAAAGATTAAAATTCTTAAATAACTGCTTAACTTGGTCTATGACCACCACTCCACTAATAGGGTTATTGTCATTGAAAGTAGGGTTAGTTATCATAATTAGTCGGATTAGTTGTTATGAGTTAGGGGCTAAACTTCACTATATGTATACCAACATCATGAAAGTAGAAGCAAGCGAATTAAAATGGAAAAAGAATTCTTTCTCTCCTTCCTCATTCTCTTATAAAATTTCTTTTCAAATTTATTTCGGTCATTGCTTACAATTTGAGGTCATCTCCTCTTCGTGATCGTGTACGCAAGGGACACGGCAGAGAGAGATACTATCGCTATGGGGCACATTTGCGTTGGCTGACCGTACGAGGTCGGGATATGCCTTTTAGCGCAGAGATCACGCGCCTTCCCCCGAGACCGGAACATTGTTCCTATATTTATTTTTTTACATTATTTGTCATTTTAATTTTTGGATGCAAAAAATTCCCACAATCTAAAAGGCATAGTTATTGTTCACCATGAAAGGTATATACAGTGATGTTAATCTTTGAAGGCTAAAGTTCTCATTTTTTAGAATCTATAATATTGTTACAAGTTGAGATTATATTAATTGTGTTATTTTAATAGTACATTACATAATGTCTTATCTTAATTTCTAAAGTAATACTTGATACGTTTTCCCTTTTCAATCTATCATTTATGGGAAACTTGTGCTGTTTGTATTATTAAATAGGATCTAAGCATCTATTACAAGTGTGGAAACACTTGTTTGTTTAATTTATGTCCATCATAATGGACTTGATTAGATTTGATTGGATTGTACCTGCCACTGTATAGGTTTATATGGAAACTTTTGTGCAATGACTTGACTAGATTTGATTAACTAATATCAGAAAAAAAGGAAAAAAAAATCTTCCTAAGTTTGCCAAGTGTAATTTAACAACTTAACTGACAGAAAATCTCAGAAGATTGACATTTTCAAACTTTAGTATATATCAGAAATAAATGAATGATAGATTGAAGCAAGCCTTTCCTTGTGAACATGTAAGAGAAGTATTATATAATTGTCAGGATCTGTTACAGGTAACAAGGTTGTTGCTGTTACTATTATTTCATGCATATCTTTATTCAACTTCAGGTCGTAGATGAAATTTTGCCACCCAATATATTATCTTAATGTGATATGCTCAGGTTTTGAATTTAGATAAGTCTCTTATGTTGGAATGTCAAGATCGATGCTTGAAACATTTAAAGAAACTGGTTAGTGGAAATTGAATTATTATACCATGATTCTTTTACTTCTATACAGAATATAGCAAGAGGAAGAAACGAAAGAAGAGAGATGAACCAATCTTACGAGAAAAAATCAAGCAAATATCCAATTCTGTTCTTTCACGTTAAACTCATGTTATATGATGACAGTTGCAATGGAAATCCATTTCCAATTACATCTTGAATTTTTTGATCAAGGTTGGTTAATCGTGTATACTATTAAATAGTTTCTAATTGATTTTGATAATATAGCTGCATTGATGATAAAATTCAGCTCAGTCTCATGTTTTGATGTGTTTCTGTTGTCATCCACACTTATTTAAACAAATTTGTTTTTTATTATTTAATCACTTAGTTTGTTGAAACGAATTGAAAGTTGATGTTCCATGCATATTGTTGCATTTCTTTCCTAAGCAAATGCATTTCTATTGAGATTTGGAATTTGAAGAGTTCATACATTCATCTGCTTATTTTGTTGTATGCCATCATGACTTTGCTTTTTGTTGCTTGATTTTTTCAATGAAGAACTCTTAAGTCAAGGGCTCGCACACATATACAGAACAATTTTTTCTTTCTTTATTTTTTTCTTACTCATAATGTTATAAGAATTACTATTTTTTGAAATTTGATATCACAATTTTCTTAATTTCATTGTCTGGCAATATTTATGAAGTTATACTGTTTAGTATTAATGTCAATGAAAATCATGGTCCTAAATTCTTAACCTCTATACTTAGATAATTACAAAGATAGTTTAGACACACTCTAAAATTAAATGAACATGACATGTGGCATGATCTGTAGATAAATTATTTAACCAATTAAAATTAACACAATGTAAAATTAAATCTGTGTTGAACTATGCAAATATAGATTGCATGATAATTTCATAAATTGCATTTTTCTATTTTAAAGATGAATTGAACTTATAAGTGTTGTAATTGCAGAATTATTTTATTGCCTATCTTGAAAAGTAAATGCTATATTGATTCCCCTGGTTGTGTTAGCCATTAGCTTCCCAGTCAGATTTGATTCTAATCGTTTTAATTTGATTTGCTTAATTAGTTCCAATTGAATTTTCATTTAATCTTGATTTACTTCAACTCACATGAGAGTTAACTTTAAAATCTGTTCATTAGAATACATAGTCTGTGGAACATCCATAGTAATATTATCAAAAGCTTTACATGCGGTGATATATCAATCCTTGTAATGGTATGTAGTGGATCATGTAAATCAATGTACTGCAAGTAGGTCTTTGTTTTCTGAACTTTTGCGCCCTTTTCAGATTCTTCTAGATTGCAAATTCTGTATCATTTGATTCGATGATGAATTTGACGTATAATTTGAAAAAAAATTTGATCCTTTCTAGATTAGGGTTTTGGTGCTTGAATGGCCCATTTTGATTATTTCGAGCAAAGGTTCGAGTTTCGCGAAGATTGGGTTTCGTGAATGTTGTCATCCTTTCATGTGATTTTCTCAGCCAAGTTTTTGGTTGAAGCGACATTAACTTTCATGTAGGGGCCCTTTGTTTTCGGTTGCTTATGTTAATCTTGTTTCAATTTTAATTTTCCATTTGAATGCTCCGAGATCTGGGTTAGTATAAGATAACATTCTATCCGTATCTGGCATGCACGAGAGTAAGCAAAGTTTGATAGATTGATATTTCTACAACCTTTTACTTGAAGATAGTATCAGAGTGGTAGATAAGTTTATCTGTATCCTGTAGTTGAGTTCCTGATACCCGGATAATAGGGATGGCTTGTGTCACTTCGCCCATTTTGTTTATTTGATATATCTATTATATATGATTTGTTACGTGATACAGAATATTAGGAATCTCACCTTTAAATCATCCAATTTGAATAGCTTCGAGAGAATAATATTAAGCTTCAGATATCTCAGATTCAAATGTCTCTTTATTTAGGAACCTCTTGGACTTAGACTGTGTACTTATAAGTCTAGTGATATCCATGAATTTTATGATCAAGTCATCGAGTTAGCATGCAACAGATTTGTTCATGCTATTAGCTTTTGACGGTTTTAATATTTTGATGTTGAATTTCCTCAAATTTATATTTGAATATAATATTTAATTCCATATGGTTGTAGGTATGTTCTCCTCGTGAATGTTACCAAGTACTCTAATAATGTCTGAAATTAGTTAGCTGAGGACACCTTATGCAGGATTTTATGTTATGACTTTAAATACATGTAGATTAGACCTAAATATATATGATATGTTTTAATATGAATACATATTATTTTATATCCCACGTGTTTTATCTGAATTTGTATTCCATTTAATACTAGCATAGGATGACACATCGAAAGAGTATTTATGGCTTTAATTGATAATTGATAATTGATATGCAAGTTTTAAATCAATTGAAGTCACATTCAGCTCTATTGAATAGTTTATTTATTTGATTATTTACATATAGATAATAATTAACTCTTGCTATTACTGTATTTAGTGAGTAATCTCTAGACTTATTTTTCAATTTCTTTTGTAGATTTCATTACAGAATCAATTATGTGTTATTTTAGTTACAGATCTTACCATAGGCCATGTTCATGGAATTACAATTATTTCATATCTATTCTATAATTATGGAGGTTAAGAATTAGTTCTAACCCTACTGATCAAATTAAATTTCATATCTAATTTTGTTGATGATGTGCTTTAACCAGATTCAATGTATGATCGTGGAAAGAGATCGATCACTTGCAGCCAACTCTCATGAAGACTGTAACGCCCCGATCCCGGCGATACGGGGACGTCACTGCAACGTATATACGTAAGTCCGAATTACCTTCCCGTATATACGCTAAGCATCAGTACAGACAAGAATCAGAGTACGGAAGCAAATGGTGCATTATACATTCCAACACATATATATATACAATTACAGAGTTATCACCAGAGGATGAATATTACAATAATAATACATCACAGATATGCGCAAATGCGAGAGTACAAAGATATACATATATGAACAGCATAAAAGGGCGCTCACATACAAGTATACAAGGAAATGTACAAGTATGAATAGAAAAAGGGCACTCACGAGTTTGCTAAGAGGAAACTCGAGAGGCATACAGGGGGCCTGGAAGGGTGTGGCTCTGGACGATCGACTGGAGATCCACGCTACCGTTGCGCCACTCTGAGCAGCAACGGGGAGGATCCACACGCTCCGGGCTCCATAACCTGGACATGAGAATCCAGGGGAGTCAGTGAAACTCCCCAGGCGAGTAGGATGCAAAAGCCAGGTGGCGAGCCAAGGGTGAGTACAAGAGTCAAGTACAGAAGACAGGAGGGTTAGAACACAAATGAAGTATATATAAGAACGGGTATAACGTAACAATCGTAAAACAGGAAATCCGAAGTAAAACTGATCACAAGCAAAATTGATTGTATACGCTTAGGTTACGATCCCATGAGACTAGTACATCGAAGGAATAATCCAAACAAGGAAACCCTCATCTATATACCGTTATCTCATGCCACCGAATATCTAAGCGTATAGAATCAGAGTTGCAAAGTAGTCATGACAAGAATACAAACAGATGTGACAAGAGTGCATAACAGGTATCAAAACAGGAATCATAACAGTAATCATAACTGGGGTCACAGGAAACACCTATTATTATTATTACTCGTCTGACCCATATATCTCGGTATGTGACCTGGTGTACGGCCAACCCACATACATCCATATATAAGCAAGTCGAGGGTTGTTAACGGAAGTAGATGGAGAACTGATAGAACTTCTTATAGTGGTTTCATACACCTGGAACCGGCTTTGGAGGCCCAAAGTCCCCCTAACAGTAATATCATAACACTTACCGCCAGTATATATATATATATATATATATATATAATATATATATATATATATATATATATATTATATATATACATACTCTTATATCCCATCACTATAAGCAAGATATCATTCCGGCATCCATCACTTCCTCCCATACCCATACAAGTTGTCCTTTTATGGTTTATTAACAGAATTATCAGGTTACGGGAAATAACTGGACATAACAGTAATAATTGGATTCTAGAGGTGGCCCCACGGATTCAAGAGGTGGCCCCCACCGAGTAAGGTGTGGCACTTTGTTCCGTGTGGCACTTAGTTCCATAAAACAAGACAGGATTCCCGTAAACATGACAATTACAAAGTCAGGTTATCATGCTTGGTTTTAAAAGATAGCATGACAAGGTGGTGGTATATCAGGTAACATGCATACCAATGAGATCGATATAGTCCGGGTCAGTCATGTCATAACAAGATGGTCTTGCCAGATAGTGGCATGCTAGGTAGTCAGGTGATAACATACTAGATGGTCAGGTGATATACATGTGTTAAAAGGAAGCATGAAACTAACAAGTCTGACATGGCAAGTAGAAACATAGAAGCAACTTAGGTTCAACAACACGAAGGGTCTGCCACGCATGGTATACGACAAAGGAGGAAGAATATCATAAGCATGGTACAAGCACAAGATGAAGCTATCATAATACAAGCAATGTAGTGCAATACATGAATATGGAAATAAGAAGCGAAATACTCATCGACCGAAGAAACGGGAAACTCAAATAGAGGCGAGACTACTCGCATACAAGAAAGTAGCGAGTGAGAATACTCGCCTAAACTCCAAAATACCGAAGGAGCCGTAATCCACGGAAGCTTGGGATGCGCCACAAAACCTGATATAAATATGTAGAGAGAAGAGGAGAGAGAAAAAGAGAAGGTAAGATGATGTTGGTCAAATGACAAGTCAAGTAGTACCTATACATGATATAAGTCTAGAGGGTAAGGTTCATGTTCAAGAAAGGAATCAACTAAGACAGATAGGCAAAGTTAGTCGACTAGGATGGAAGAGTAGTCGACTAATAGTGATGTTAGTCGACTAACAGTAGGGTCTGGTCGACTAAAACTGTGTAACAGAGAGTTGGGTTTGGTTTCAGGGAATAGTTAGTCGACTAGGGTCATATGGGTAGTCGACTAACAGACATGACAAGTCGACTAACAGTTATGTTAAGTCGAAAATCTGAGATACAGAGAGTTAAGGTTTCTGGTCCAGGAAGGGTTAGTCGACTAGGGTCAAGGGTATAGTCGACTAAGGGCCTCTAGTCGACTAGGAACTAAGGTAAGTCGACTAATACTGTGTTTCCTAGAATTGTGTTTCACAGGACAGAATAAGTTAGTCGACTAATGTCTAGGTCTAGTCGACTAATCGACTGGAAACAGCAAACAGAACAGATTTTCTAGGGTTGGGTTTGATGACCAAATAAACATGATTTGAAGACATAATTGCACATGATATGAATACACATGTATACTAAGAATTGACTAAGTCTAGATGAGTAAGATCACTCACCAAAGAGAGTGATTGGTCTCCATGAGGTGAGGGAGTGATGGTGGTGGTGATTGAAGTTGATGATGAAGAAGAAGATGGAGCCCTTTGGTGTGTTGATGACCTTGTGGTGGTGGTTCCTATGGTGATGAAGGAGGAGGAAGATGACCTTGGTGATCTCTTGGAGTTGGTGGTTGTTGTGGTGATGGAGATGAAGAGGAGTTTGAAGGAGGTTAGGGTTTTGGTGAAGGTGAAGGCTTCTCTTTTGAGATGTGAAGAAGAGAAAAGAGAAGTGAAGAAAAATGAAATAGAATGTAAAGGAAAAGTTTATATAGGTTTTGACTTTTGTGAAGGAGATGCAAATATGATAGAAGAGAGGGGGGTTTTGTAAAGTGGGGAGGTGAGGTGAGTGTCCTTCACTTGGCCACTTGGCCGGCCATGGGGGAGAGAGAGAATGAGTGGGATTTAAAAAGGATTAGGTGAAAGTGAGTGGGATTATGTGGAAAATTGGAATTATTGGAAAATTGGGAAAGGCTTTGGTTAGTGGAGGAAGGAAAGAAATAAAGGAAAAGGAAAAAGGAAATAAATTATAATGAGAAGATGTTTTCTTGGGAAGGAAGATGAAAATAATGGAAGTGGCGGATTCCCGGAACTGAGTCGTGGATGCTGAAATCTTTCGGGAAAAACCGGAATCGTCCGAAATTCAAGTATCTCGGAACGACTCGAAATAATTATCAAAAATCAAGAATATTATATTAAGTATCATAGTGAAATCCATTTTAATAAATCTTTATAGTTTGAAACTAAAAATCCTGGAATCATATAATTACCGACTCCGTTGGAATTTTCATAAAATCCAAAAATCCTCAGAAAAAGAATGTAGGTAGAAAATATGATTCTAAGGAATAATGTCTAAAGAATCATTTAGAAATTCCAAACCGTTTAAGAATTAAAAATTCAGGAATCGGTCAGCGGCACTGGCCGACACCGGTTTTGAAGAAATTCCTTTTAATCCAAGAAAATTCCAGAAAATCATATAAAATCTAAAATATTGGAAAACGATGTTTAAATTAAAATCGGTCAAATCTAATTATCAGAATGTCCAAACCGAGCAATACTCTGAGATCGGGCCTTCGGTTCAAACTAAGGTTGACTCCGAATCCACGAACCCAAATCCAAGACAAAACAATCATATAAAGAATTCGTAATACAGGATAAATACAGGAAGCAAATCGAAAAATACGATCGAAAAATCTGAATACGCAACTAAGTACGTATTCCGGGAACGGGGTATTACAATCCACCCACCTTACAAAAAATTGCGTCCTCGCAATTTCGATAAGGGGTAAATTGAATACAAAGGGGACAAAGGCGGAATTATACTAATTAAGATATGAAGCACTATAGGTAGGGCTCTCAAGTCAACTGAATAATAATCATACTCTGCATTTCCGGCTGATGATGTCGTGGCTGTGTAATAAATAAGCCAGAATACAGAAGATAAAGAAAACCCTGATAGTCCTGAGCATAATAAAGAAGACCGATAATTAAGAATCCCGAATACCAGGCATCAATCACTCTGAACGATATAGTAGAGAATGTAGAATATCCGTAGAGAATTCCGACTGCTGACTTCTGAAAGATAGCCAGATCAAGATTCGATCTGGAGAATACCAAGCTTCATAAAATCCACCGAAGAGATCACATAATAGCTTCATCAGAACCAGCACTACCTTTCTAGTCTAGTCATATCTTAAGATAGTATAAGGCTTCATAAAACCAAAACATGGAAGGGATATGGAAAGGATTTAGGAATCAAAGGAAAGATAGTCAAGAATAGATAACTCTGCACTTGTAGTTGGAATGTATAACCAAGACTCATGTATTCCAGTTGCAAATTTCATTACCATTAATTTGCCCTCTGGACGTACTGAGGAAGTTAGAGCCTAGGCTCTGATACCATCCTGTAACGCCCGATCCCGGCGATACGGGGACGTCACTGCAACGTATATACGTAAGTCCGAATTACCTTCCCGTATATACGCTAAGCATCAGTACAGACAAGAATCAGAGTACGGAAGCAAATGGTGCATTATACATTCCAACACATATATATATATACAATTACAGAGTTATCACCAGAGGTGATGAATATTACAATAATAATACATCACAGATATGCGCAAATGCGAGAGTACAAAGATATACATATATGAACAGCATAAAAGGGCGCTCACATACAAGTATACGAGGAAATGTACAAGTATGAATAGAAAAAGGGCACTCACGAGTTTGCTAAGAGGAAACTCGAGAGGCATACAGGGGGCCTGGAAGGGTGTGGCTCTGGACGATCGACTGGAGATCCACGCTACCGTTGCGCCACTCTGAGCAGTAACGGGGAGAATCCACACGCTCCGGGCTCCATAACCTGGACATGAGAATCCAGGGGAGTCAGTGAAACTCCCCAGGCGAGTAGGATGCAAAAGCCAGGTGGCGAGCCAAGGGTGAGTACAAGAGTCAAGTACAGAAGACAGGAGGGTTAGAACACAAATGAAGTATATATAAGAACGGTATAACGTAACAATCGTTAAAACAGGAAATCCGAAGTAAAACTGATCACAAGCAAATTGATTGTATACGCTTAGGTTACGATCCCATGAGACTAGTACATCGAAGGAATAATCCAAACAAGGAAACCCTCATCTATATACCGTTATCTCATGCCACCGAATATCTAAGCGTATAGAATCAGAGTTGCAAAGTAGTCATGACAAGAATACATAACAGATGTGACAAGAGTGCATAACAGGTATCAAAACAGGAATCATAACAGTAATCATAACTGGGGTCACAGGAAACACCTATTATTATTATTACTCGTCTGACCCATATATCTCGGTATGTGACCTGGTGTACGGCCAACCCACATACATCCATATATAAGCAAGTCGAGGGTTGTTAACGGAAGTAGATGGAGAACTGATAGAACTTCTTATAGTGGTTTCCATACACCTGGAACCGGCTTGGAGGCCAAAGTCCCCCTAACAGTAATATCATAACACTTACCGCCAATATATATATATATATATATATATATATATATATAATATATATAATATAATATATATATATACACATACTCTATATCCCATCACTATAAGCAAGATATCATTCCGGCATCCATCACTTCCTCCCATACCCATACAAGTTGTCCTTTTTATGGTTATTAACAGAATTATCAGGTTACGGGAAATAACTGGACATAACAGTAATAATTGGATTCTAGAGGTGGCCCCACGGATTCAAGAGGTGGCCCCCCCGAGTAAGGTGTGGCACTTTGTTCCGTGTGGCACTTAGTTCCATAAAACAAGACAGGATTCCCGTAAACATGACAATTACAAAGTCAGGTGTATCATGCTTGGTTTTAAAAGATAGCATGACAAGGTGGTGATATATCAGGTAACATGCATACAATGAGATCGATATAGTCCGGGTCAGTCATGTCATAACAAGATGGTCTTGCCAGATAGTGGCATGCTAGGTAGTCAGGTGATAACATACTAGATGGTCAGGTGATATACATGTGTTAAAAGGAAGCATGAAACTAACAAGTCTGACATGGCAAGTAGAAACATAGAAGCAACTTAGTGTTCAACGACCACGAAGGGTCTGCCACGCATGGTATACGACAAAGGAGTAAGAATATCATAAGCATGGTACAAGCACAAGATGAAGCTATCATAATACAAGCAATGTAGTGCAATACATGAATATGGAAATAAGAAGCGAAATACTCATCGACCGAAGAAACGGGAAACTCAAATAGAGGCGAGACTACTCGCATACAAGAAAGTAGCGAGTGAGAATACTCGCCTAAACTCCAAAATACCGAAAGAGCCGTAATCCACGGAAGCTTGGGATGCACCACAAAACCTGATATAAATATGTAGAGAGAAGAGGAGAGAGAAAAAAGAGAAGGTAAGATGATGTTGGTCAAATGACAAGTCAAGTAGTACCTATACATGATATAAGTCTAGAGGGTAAGGTTCATGTTCAAGAAAGGAATCAACTAAGACAGATAGGCAAAGTTAGTCGACTAGGATGGAAGAGTAGTCGACTAATAGTGATGTTAGTCGACTAACAGTAGGGTCTGGTCGACTAAAACTGTGTAACAGAGAGTTGGGTTTGGTTTCAGGGAATAGTTAGTCGACTAGGGTCATATGGGTAGTCGACTAACAGACATGACAAGTCGACTAACAGTTATGTTAAGTCGACTAAATCTGAGATACAGAGAGTTAAGGTTTCTGGTCCAGGAAGGGTTAGTCGACTAGGGTCAAGGTATAGTCGACTAAGGGCCTCTAGTCGACTAGGAACTAAGGTAAGTCGACTAATACTGTGTTTCCTAGAATTGTGTTTCACAGGACAGAATAAGTTAGTCGACTAATGTCTAGGTCTAGTCGACTAATCGACTGAAAACAGCAAACAGAACAGATTTCTAGGGTAGGGTTTGATGACCAAATAAACATGATTTTGAAGACATAATTGAACATGATATGAATACACAGTATACTAAGAATTGACTAAGTCTAGATGAGTAAGATCACTCACCAAAGAGAGTGATTGGTCTCCATGAGGTGAGGGAGTGATGGTGGTGGTGATTGAAGTTGATGATGAAGAGAAGATGGGAGCCTTTGGTGTTGTTGATGACCTTGTGGGTGGTGGTTCCTATGGTGATGAAGGAGGAGGAAGATGACCTTGGTGATCTCTTGGGAGTTGGTGGTGTGTTGTGGTGATGGAGATGAAGAGGAGTTTGAAGGAGGTTAGGGTTTTGGTGAAGGTGAAGGCTCTTTGAGAAGTGAAGAAGAGAAAAAGAGAAGTGAAGAAAAATGAAATAGAATGTAAAGGAAAGTTTATATAGGTTTTGACTTTTGTGAAGGAGATGCAAATATGATAGAAGAGAGGGGGGTTTTGTAAAGTGGGGAGGTGAGGTGAGTGTCCTTCACTGGCCACTTGGCCGGCCATGGGGGGAGAGAGAGAATGAGTGGGATTTAAAAAGGATTAGGTGAAAGTGAGTGGGATTATGTGGAAAATTGGAATTATTGGAAAATTGGGAAAGCTTTGGTTAGTGGAGGAAGGAAAGAAATAAAGGAAAGGAAAAAGGAAAATAAATTATAATGAGAAGATGTTTTCTTGGGAAGGAAGATGAAAATAATGGAAGTGGCGGATTCCGGAACTGTCGTGGATGCTGAAATCTTTCGGGAAAATACCGTAATCGTCCGAAATTCAAGTATCTCGGAACGACTCGAAATAATTATCAAAAATCAAGAATATTATATTAAGTATCATAGTGAAATCCGTTTTAAGAAAAACTTTATAGTTTTGAAACAAAAAATCCTGGAATCAATAATTTACGACTCCGTTGGAATTTTCATAAAATCCAAAAATCCTCAAAAAAAGAATGTAGGAGAAAATATGATTCTAAGGAATAATGTCTAAAGAATCATTTAGAAATTCAAACCGTTTAAGAATTAAAAATCCAGGAAACGGTCAGCGGCACTGGCCGACACCGGTTTTGAAGAAATTCCTTTAATCCAAGAAAATTCCAGAAAATCATATAAAATCTAAAAATTGGAAAACGATGTTAAAATTAAAATCGGTCAAATCTAATTATCAGAATGTCCAAACCGAGCAATACTCTGGGATCGGGCCTTCGGTTCAAACTAAGGTTGACTCCGAATCCACGAACCCAAATCCAAGACAAAACAATCATATAAAGAATTCGTAATAAAGGATAAATACAGGAAGCAAATCGAAAAATACGATCGAAAAATCTGAATACGCAACTAAGTACGTATTCCGG